>CAUYSK010044841.1:0-60693 GCA_963575035.1 Avahi laniger | reverse complement strand
TTAGCTGTCCAATTAATTTCTTTCTATTTTTGGTAGAGGCGGGGTCTCGCTCTTGCTCAGGCTGGTCTCGAACTCCTGAGCTCAGAACGATCCGCCCACCTCGGCCTCCCAGAGTGCTAGGATTACAGGCGTGAGCCACCGTGCCCGGCCCGAAAATGGATTTTTTTTATATTTCTTTTTGATGAATCTATTTTCTTCTGATCATGTCATTGAACCTGAAACAATCTTTCCAGACATTTTTCCTGAAATTTCTCTCTCCCCTTTTCTCTAGATGGCAGCCACCATAATGATACTGTATGTGTCCAAGCTAAATAAAATAATTCACTTCCCTGATTTTGATAAGAAAATCCCTGTAAAGGTATGTGATGAAAAGTATATATAGCTGTGATAGAATTACAAATTGATTTTAGAGTATAAGTCCATTTCTATAGACACTTTACTTCCTGCTTGCCCTGGGTAGAAACTTCGTAATAAAGATCGTATGTCGTTCAGTTGTCCATTTAGGTAACGTAGTAGTAGTAAAAGTACATGCTTAACAATTGACATTAAATAAATACTATTCAGAAGTGAAATGACAAAATTGAATTAGGGACTGGCAAACGTTTTTGGTAAAGGGCCAGACCAGCTCTGTTGCAGCCATTCAGCTCTGCCACCATACCATGAAGGCAGCCCTACATGATACAGAAGTGAATTGGCATAGCTGGGTTCCAGGGAAACTTTGTTTACATAAACAAGAGCTAGGCTGGATTTGGCCCTTGGATCCCAGTGTGCTGGTCCTTGTTTTCAGTTTTCATTTTTAGTTTGGATTGATAAAAGCTATAAGTGGAATGAAGAATGCAATTTTATGTCCTTGGAAAGACAGTGTTTTCCATCATAGAACTAGAAACATAGACTCTGCCATGCTTTCCTGGGAGTGTAGAATGGAATCAACTTTTATTGAAGAGTTGCTGGGTGCCAGATGTCAGGGCAGACACTTAATTCGTAGACTGATCCCACGCAACGGGTGGCGCGAGATGGATGATGACGGCATTTGGGTTTAAATCAGACTGTCAGTTCCTTGAGGGTGAGAATCCCGCATGGCTTGTTCACTGCTGTTTCTTTAATGCCTGGAAAAATGCTGGTATCTAGCACTGGATTATTTATCAGACAGACCAAATAGGCACATGCTTACAGCATTAATAATCAGGGATCTCCACAAAGAAAGAAAAATAAATACTGACATATATGAAAGATACCAACCTAATCATGGGAGAAAAACAGAATATTGCTGAGCTTGATTACATTTATTTTATAATATAGTATAATTTTTAACCATTTTAAACATTTTGATAAAAATCGTGAAATCTGAGAAAAAGACATCAGACCTGAATATGTAGTTGAATGAATAATTACCCTTGTAAACCATTACTTAGGTCATGAAATGGGGTCATAAAGTCTTCCTTAACCACTCTCCTAACTTTTTTTTTGAGACAGACTCTCACTGTGTTGCCCGGGCTAGAGTGCCGTGGCATCAGCCTGGCTCACAGCAACCTCAAACTCCTGGGCTCAAGCAATCCTTCTGCCTCAGCCTCCCGAGTAGCTGGGACTACAGGCATGCGCCACCATGCCCGGTTAATTTTTTCTATATATTTTTAGTTGTCCGATTAATTTCTTTCTATTTTTAGTAGAGACGGGGTCTCGCTCTTGCTCAGGCTGGTCTCGAACTCCCGAGCTCAGAACGATCCGCCCGCCTCGGCCTCCCAGAGAGCTAGGATTATAGGTGTGAAACACCACGCCCGGCCTCTCCTAACTTTTAAAACAAAAATTCTCTTTTTTAGTTTGTAATTTTTCTGAATTTGGATACATCCCTAAATTCTATAGTTTAATTTTACCTGATTTTGAACTTTATATAAAGGGAATCAAACTCTATGTATTCTGTTGTATCATGCTTCCTTCACTTAATATTATTATAGTAAGATTCATCCACATTGTTATGCGTAGTTGTATTCTTTTATTTTCTTTGTATGTATATATTGCAGTTTACTTACCTGTTTTACTGTTCGTGGTAATTTGGGTTGTTTCCAGTTTAGAGGCCAGAAAAATAAAGTGCATTACTCCTGTATTTAACTTATAGCTTGGTCCTGGTGCACATGGGTTAGTTAGCTAGGGTGGCCATAACCAAATACCACAAGCTGAGTGGCTTGAACAGCAGAAATGTATTTTCTCATAGTTCTGGAGGCTGGAAATCTCAGATCAAGGTGCCAGCAAGGTCGATTTCTGGTGAGGCTGCCTTCTTGCTGTGTCCTCATATGGCTGTTCCTCCGTGTGTGTACACTCCTGGTGTCTCTTTCTCTTCTTATAAGGACATCAGTCCTATTGGATGAGGGCCCCACGCTTATGACCTCATTTAACCTCAGTTAACCCTTTAAGGCCCTATCTCCAATGCAATCACATTGGCGGTTAGGGCTTCAGAATATGAATTTAAGGGAGGGACACGATTCGGTCCATAACCGCACATATGCATGGGTGAGGGGGTCCGTTGAGGAGTGGAACGGCTGGCTCGTAGGGTATGCATAGCTTCAACTTTGGTAAGTAATGTCAGACAGTTCTTCAAAGTGGTCGTACCTAGTCACACTCCTGACAAAAGTGTGTGAAAGTCCCTGTTGCTTCACATTCTTGCCACTCCTAGGTGTGCCAGTCATTTTAAATGTTCCTAATCTGGTGGATGTGTAGTAACACCTTATGGGCTTTAATTTGCATTTCCCTGATTACTGATGAGGTTGAGCACCTTTTCATTTTTTAGTGCCTATTTGGATATTCTCTCTTGTGAAATACCTGTCACCATTTTTATATGTGAAGGAAAAAGCTTATTGGAGTTCTAACCAAGTGTTTTTTCCTTTTTTTAATTGAAGCTGTTTCCTCTGCCTCTCCTCTACGTTGGAAATCACATAAGTGGATTATCAAGCACAAGTAAATTAAGGTAGAGTGCAGGATATTGGCTGATGGGGGAGGTTCCTTACCCACGTGCTGCTAATGGTACAAAGACCAAATTTGATTTTTCAAATCAAAGTACATACAAATGGCTATAATAGTTAGTAATTTAACACATTGACTGCCACACTAGGAAAAAAAAGATTTTCTCCTTGGGGCGACAGTGTTTTATTATGAAAATAAAATAAAAACTTCAAAAATAAAGGAATCCTTTCTAATTTAATGAAAAATTTGTTATCTTTATTGTTTTCTGCGTGTGAGTTATATGCAACTTGAAAAATAGTTCTCACGGCTCCCAAGGTAAAGAGATGTGTGAGTTACATACTCAAAATTAGCGTGAGTTAAATACAATTCACATAGCAGTTAATGTGTTAAGAAACTTAAGTTTAATTTGCCAGTGTTTTTAGGAATGTTATAAAGCTTATATATTTCCTTGAAATCTGAGTATAGAATATGAGATCTGTAGTCATCATGGTAGAGAAAGTATGATTTATCTAGAGATAGATTTGTTTTTATGAATATGATCCTGTGTAACTTTTGGTTTCACACCAGTTTTATAAAAGCAAGGACATTCTGTCGGATTTGGTGTAGGTCAAGTTTGGTGCTGGGACAAATAAAGGACAGATATTTTCAAGTGTATGCTGTCTACTTCTGAAACTTGCATCTGCATTTATTTCAGAGTCTTTTGATTATAGGGCACATAATGTCTTATCCTTCTTTCAATGATATTAAATTGATCACTTCTACTTTTAATGATTTTAAGGGTCAATCTGGTCCCTTCATTACAAAGTTCCCCATCAATTTTTCCCCTAATGCTTTTAGCGGCCATTAGTGATCATTGCGAGAGCCACTATTTAATTGCAAGTTGCAAAATGGTGACCTTCCGCATTTATTCTCTAAACTTTTTCAATAAAGACAAATTTTCACCATTTCATAGAGGAAAGGCAGGATAAAAGTTTTATTTACAAATGTTCAGACTAATAAACGAGTGTCCTGTCACCTTCAGTGGTGGTCAGCGAGGATTGTTTTTTATTTGTTTTTGTTTTCTCCTATCATTATGAACTCATAGATTTTCATTTACTTGATACAAGTTCCTTTATCAAATACGAGTTTTGCAAATATTTTCTCTCACTCTGTGGCTCGTCTTTTCATTGACTTAACCCAGTCTTTCACAGAGCAGAAGTTTTCATTTTAGTGAAGTTCCACAATCAGTGTTGTTCTTTTATGGATTGTGCTTTTGGTGTCATATTTGAAACTCATCACCAAACCTTGTTATCATTATTATCATTTTTTTTAGAGACAGGGTCTTGCTCTGTCACCCAGGCTGGAGTGCAGCGGCATGATCATACACAGTTCACTGCAGCCTCCATCTCCCACCTCAGCCTCCCGAGTAGCTGGGACTGCAGACACATGCCACCACACCTGGCCTTACAGTTTGTGTTGCACATTTAGGTCTGCGATCCAATTTGAGTTAATTTTTGTGAAAGGTGTAAGGTCTGTGTCTAGATTCAGTCTTCTGACACATGGATGTCCAGTTTTGAGCACCATTTGTTGAAAACACTATCCTTTCTTCACTGAATTGCCTTTGCTTTTTTGTCAAAGATAATCAACTGTATTTGTGTGGGTCTATTTCTGGGCTCTCTGTTCTGTTTCATTCATCTATCTATCTCATTTACTTGATGTGTTTCAATTCATTAAGGAAATAGTTCTTTTGATGCTCAACTCATCCCAGCTCAAGCCAGTTTTATACCAAAGGCTATGTCTCCCTGGTAAAAAAGAAAAAGAAAAAAAACCTTTTTTAAAAAGACAGACAACAACAAATATGGCAAGGATGTAAAGAATTTATAATCCTTATACATTGCTGGTAGGAATGTAAAGCGTGCAGCCTCGTTGGAAAACAGTTCAGCAATTCCTCTTTATGTCCTAGATACGGTTCCCTCACTATGTATCTGAATTACAAAATTTTATCCTATTCTGTGGGATGTCTTTTCACTCTCTTAATGGTGTGTTCTTTGAGGCACCAAAGTTTTAAACTGTAAAAATTTAAATAAGAATTAAAGTAAAATATACTAACATAAAATTTACCATTTTAACCATTTTTAAGTATACAGTTCAGTAGCATTACATATATTCACAACATTGTGCAGCTATCACCACAAAGCATTTCCAGAACTTTTTCATCATCCCAGACAGAAACTCTATATCCATTAAACAGTAACTTCTCATTCTCCTTAGCCTCTGGTGGAATCGCTTTTCCACTTTCTGTCTCTATGAATTTGCCTACTCTAGATATCTCATACAGGTAGAATCATCTAGTATTTGTCCTTTTTGTCTGGCTTATTCACTTCCCATATGTTTTCAAAGTTTATCCATGTTGTAGCATGCATCAGATTTCATTCCTTTTTAAGGCTGAATAATATTCCTTGTATGTATATATGTCACATTTTGATATCCATTTATAAAAGTTTTTAATTTTGATGAAGTCTAATTTATCTATTTTTTCTTTTGTTGCTCGTGCTTTTGGGTGTTTTATCTAAGGCTTTGCCTAGCCTAAGGTCACAAAGATTTGCTCCTATGCTTTCTTCTAAGAATTTTATAGTTTTAGAACCTACATTTAGGTCATTGATATATTTGTGTTAATCTTAAAAAAAAATTCTTTTTTAGAGATGAGGTCTTACCCAGGCTGCAGTACAATGTCTATTCATAAGTGTAGTTGTTGTACACTACAACATTGAACTCCTGGCCTCAAGTGATCCTCCCGCCTCAGCCTTTTGAGTAGCTGGGACTATAGGCATCCATCACTGTGCCTGACTCCTGGTTAATTTTTTATGTATGGTGTGAGGCAGGAGTTAAAATTCCTTCTTTTGCACATGGATGTTCAGTTGTCCCAGCACCATTTGTTGAAAAGGGTATTTTTTTCCCATTGTATTGTTTTGGTACTCTTGTTGAAAATCATTTGACCATAATTGTTAGGCTTTGTTTCTTGACTGTGTATTTTAGTCCATTGACTACAGATCTGCCCTTAAACCAATAATAGATAGTCTTGATTATCATAGCTTTGGAGTAAGTTTTGAAACTGGGAAGTGTGAGTATACCAACTTTGTTCTTTTTCAAGATTGTTTTGGCCTTCTGGTTCCCTTGCATTTCCTTATTTATTTTAAAATCAGCTTGTCAGTTTCTACACACACATACACACACACACACACACACCAGCTGAGATTTTGATGGGGATCATGTTGAATCTGTCTTAGTCCTTTTGTGTTGTTATAAAGGAATATCTGATGCTGGGTAATTTATAAAGAAAAAAGGAAAAGAGGTTTATTTGGCTCACGGTTCTGCAGGCTGGACAAGAAGCATGGCACCAGGATCTGCTTCTGGTGAGGGCTTTAGGCTGCTTCCACTCATGGCAGAAGGGGATGGGAGCCTGTGTATACAGAAATCGCATCACATGTGAGAAGGAGAGAGAAAGAGAGAGAGAGAGACAGAGAGACGGAGAGAGAGAGGGAGGAAGGAGGTGTCAGGGTGCCAGGCTCTTTTTAACAACTAGCTCTTGTGGGAACTAATAGAGTGAGAATTCACTGCCCCCCCCACCCCCACCAAAGGAGGGCATTAATCTATTCATGAGGCTCTGCCCCCAAGACCCAAACACCTCTCCCTAGGCCCACCCTTAACACTGGGGATCAGATTTCAGCATGAGGTTTGGAGGCTCAAATATCCGAACTATAGCAACCTATGTGTCTATTTGGAGAATCTTTCCATTTTCACATGAAGTCTTCTGATCCATGAACAAACATGGAATGTTTTTCCATTTATTTAGGTCCTCTTTAATTTCTTTTAACAATGTTTTGTTGTTTTCCGCACACAAGTCTTACACTTCTTTTGTCAAATTTATTCCTAACAACTTTATTCTTTTTGATGCTATCCTAACTGGAATTGCTTTGTTAATTTCATTTTTGGGTTGCTCATTGCTAGTGTATAGAAGTACAGTTAATTTTTATGTATTCATTTTGTTTCCTGTGCACTTGCTTGACTCATTTATCAGTTCTAATGCTTTTTTAGTGGCTCCCTTAGGACTTCTATCTATAAGATGTTATCTGCAAGTAGAGATAGCTTTATTTATTCCTTTCCAAATTGGATGTTTGTTCATTTGTTTTTTTTTTTTTTTGCCTAATTGCCCTGTCTAGAGCCTCAGGTACAATGTTGAATAGATGTAGTGATGAGAGTGAACATCCTGATGTTGTTCCTGATCTTAGGGGGAAAACATTCAGCTTTTAATTAAGTGTACTTTGTTTTTAAAAGGCATCATCTAAAAGTCAGCTTTTTGAACTTAATTGAAAATATAAGACTTTTTTGTTCTTCTTGCTTGCTTTGCGAAAGATAATTTAAACCAGTCTCATAAAACATCTTTAAGTGTGGATATGAAGTTCCTGAAAATTCTTTCTGCACCTGCTCTCTGCACACAGTGTCAGTGATGACGTGAAGCCCGTCCTCAGGTCTCGCAGGATAGGCTTGCCCACTCTCCCTCCTGGGCGGTCCCTCTGGCTCTGACTTTCCTCCCCCTGCTCCCTGTCTTCTCAGGGTCACATCAGGAGGCAGGTGCAGGTGGGCCGCTGCAGCCTTGGCAGTCTGTTGGCTGTGTATCGAGCTGTATCCTGGAATCTCTGGGTGTTAAGCGTGGGTGAAAGGTTCTTAGGTATATCTTTTTTAAGGCAATGTAGCCTCATTACATAAAGTTTGGAAGAAAAAATCGCCCACAATTTCATCTTTTAATATGCGATTTTACACTTGATTTTAACCAAAAGGCTGAGAAGTGATTAACATGCAAGCTTAAATACTCATTTAAAGTCTTTTTCCATACACAGAATGTATCTTGTTAGAGTCCTAGACTACATTGTTTTGTATCCTTTTTGTTTTATTTAATATTTATTCTCCAATAGTCTTTGTATTATAGAGTTATGTGTATCATGTTCCCTTAAGTAAATGTGTCGTAATTTATTTGACATTGCTTTGTTGTCTGACGTTTAGTTTGTTTCTGATGTTTTCCCAAAGATGCTGCAGTGAAAACATTTATGCACCTGTTTTTTTCTTTCTTTTGGATTAGTGCCTTAGGATAAGTTTCCCAACAAGAAATAATTAGGTTGAAGATTAAGACCACTTAATGCCTATCTTTACATAGTCCCAACTTGATTTGTCAAAAGATGTATTGGTTCACATTATGAATTAGTTTTAGCACAATCTTTGTAGCAGTTGGATGGTGTGGTGTTTTAAAAGGCTGATAAGTGAAAGTGGTAAAATAATTTAATTTTCATTTATTTTTATTATTTAATGTTTTTTGCTAATGGTACCTGGGAGAATTGAGGTTAATTCCTTATATGTATTTAATTTGTAAAATTAGTATGCTTAATTAAAAATGTAAAATGTGTTAAAAAAAAATCCACCCACACTTGGTATCTGATGTTATACTTAAATTTTTTCCTGACAGCTTGCCGATGTTCACTGTCCTCAGGAAATTTACCATTCCACTTACTTTGCTCCTGGAAACCATCATACTCGGGTGATTTTTGTTTTTCCTCCTGTCCATGTGTCCCCAGCCCCTACATTATTTTTCCCCAGCAAATTCTCACCATCTAGTCGTCTTTCCAAATAGTTAATTTGAATTGCTAGTTGCAATAACTTAAGGACAAATTCACTTGAAAGCTGCTGCCTGTTTCTGTGATTCCGTAAGAACTTAACGAGGGATTTTTTAAATTGTAATTTTACCTTTGACAAGTAATGCATGTTTGTGGTAGAAACTTATAAAAAAAGAAAAAAGAAACCCACTCCAAAATAGACGTAAATCTGTTTCCTGAGCCAGATGGAATATAAGATAATTTTGGAATTCAGAAGAAAAATTTCCCATGTGTTGTACGTACAGGAGTGTAGGATATCAGGGATATCAATTCTGAAGCAGTGATTATAATATAACATCAGGATAAATTAATCTTTATAGTGTTAGTATAAAAATTTCTCATAAGAATAGTCATCCAGAACAGTGATTCCTGATTTTGCTGTGAAGATTATTTAGCAATGAATTCTGGTTGATGGTCCAATGTTTTAAGCCCTAGTATTGAATTTTACCTTAAATCTCTGAATGTTCATTTTAAGTCCATACAGCCTAGATCTTCGAGCAAGAGCTCTTCTGTATTTTGTCCCTGCATCTCTCTAGTGAGAAAACAGAAATCAGTTTATAATTAGATTAAGAAAACTGCTTAAGAAAGAATGTAAATTTAATATGACTTAGACACACTTTTAGTGCTTTCTCTACATAAAGCCTTGTCCATTAAGTTTTAGCTATAAAACTGTTAATGTCTATTTTATGTTTTAAATGTCTTTTATATGTTTTAAAAATATAACCTATATTTAAAAATTTTCCCTCTCCTCCCCCTCCCCTTTCCTATTTATTTATTTATCACAGGAAGCAGTATTCACTCAACATCATTGTCAGTGTCTTTGCCATCATTCTTGGGGCTTTCATCGCAGCTGGGTAAGACTTTGGACTGTTTCTGCTCAATAACTTCTTTGTGTCTTTGACAATAGGCCCAGCCCCGTCCTCAGTTTTTCATTTTCCATCTGGCTGCAGTTGAATCGGGCAGCCAAGAGACAAATCTGTTGAAGTTAGTGGAATCCCCATGTGTTCCTGTGAAAGTCAAACTGGGTTTCCTGTTGGCCAGAACATTTCTGAGAATGTATGAAAAGAGCATTGCAAGATATTAACAGAACTTTGCTCCACAAAAATCAGCAATTACTGAACGTTTATCTTCAGTATAAAAATTTTACTTCAGAAGTTCTTAGGCATGTGATTAATAATAACAGATTTCTAAAGCCCTTGTATGCTGATTTGTTTTATTATCCCATGATACCTTAGCAGTTGCTGTTTCCAGCGGTAGAATGCTGTCACTAAATGCATTTGTGTGTTTGGAATACGAGCAGTACTGGTGCCTGACTCCTACCTTAATCATTAATACACAACAGCAGGAATGAGGGGCTCCAAGTCTGCATTTGCAAGCGGCTCCCCAGATCGCTGTCTGTTATAACACGGTGGATGACTCATGTGCGCAGTTACGTTCCCTCCGTTCAAAACTAGCTCTGCCTTTCTCAGCCGTTTCTCAGCCCCTCTGTGCCCCTGTTTCCTCATCTGTAAAGATGGTAATAGAAAATACACCTACTTGAGTGAAGGGAAGAAAGAAAAGGTTGGAGAAATTTCAGTTAAACTTGGTTTGTTAACTCATTTAGACCTGAGGATTCTGGATCATGAACTGCGTGTTAAGTAAGAGTGTCCCCTGCAGAGCTGGGATGCCTGGGACCTTATTCTAGACTTCACACTTGCTAGATGTATGATCACGGCCAAGTTATTTAATCTCCCTGTGCCTTAGTTATTTCAACTGTAAAACGGAGATTAAAACAGCATCCACCTCACAGGGTCATTTGCAGTATGCCAGGCTTCGTGCTAGGTGTGGGGGATCCAGCAATTATCGAAACAGACAAGAATCCTTCCCTTCATGGAGCTTCCATTCTAGATGGTGAAGACAGACAATAAGCAAAAGAAATAGGTGAAAGAAATATACACTAGGTGGTGACAGGTATTATTGGCAATAATAATGCTGTTTATTATTATAAATGTATTCAGTCCCTTGTGTAGACCAGGCTTTATTATTATTAATAATGTTTCCATTTCCTCCGTACTTTTCTCTTCTCTGTCCTAACTGTGGGCTGAGTTTGTCCCCTTGACAGCTCACGTCTTTGGTTTCAGCACTCTGTTTCACGTCTCTGGTGTAGTGCCAGCACGGACGTTGAACAGCAGCGCTCAGAGCCTGTTTCAGCCATAAAGACTCGTGTTGGAATGAGATCATATGAGTGAAGTGGCTAACAAGGGAGGGGCTCTGTGGAAGATTCCATAAGGGATAAGGGGGGAAGCTGCCTCTCTGCCCTCTGAAGGTTCATTAAAAAAGGAACTGAAAGCTTTTCATCTATCAGAGCGAACAAACCAGAGCATTTCAACGTTCATTTGGCCTCAGCAGAGATGACCTGCTGAAGATCCTGATCTTGAATGAGCTTATCAAGGCTTTATTATCCTGACTTATCAACGTCATAGCAAAGCCCATACCCTAAAGTCTGACTACTGGAAAGATTAATGTAAAGTCAAATGCGGCTGGGCACGGTGGCTCACACCTGTAATCCTAGCACTCTGAGAGGCCGAGGTGGGAGGATCGCTTGAGCTCAGGAGTTTGAGATCAGCCTGAGCAAGAGTGAAACCCCATCTCTACCAAAAATAGAAAAAATTAGCTGGATGTGGTGCACGTGCCTATATACCCAGCTACTCAGGAGGCCAAGGCAGGAGGATCACTTGAGTCCAGGAGTTTGAGGTTGCTGTGAACTGTGATGATGCCACTGCACTCTACTCCGGGTAACCAAGTAAGACTCAGTCTCAAAAAAATAAATAAATAAATAAAAAAGGCAGATTAATTGGAGAAAAAGACATACAAATTTATCTTAACATGCACTGCAACATAGTGACATGCTGTCTCTACAAAAAATAGACAAATTAGCTGGGCATGGTAGCAAGTGCCTGTAGTTCCAGCTACTCTGGAGGTTGAGGCAGGAGGGTCGCTTGAGTCTGGGAGTTGGAGGTTGCAGCTAGTTGTGATGATGCCACTACACTCCATCCTGGGCAACAGAGTGAGACCCTGTCTCAAAAAAAAAAAAAAAAAAAAGAGCCTCTTCCTGCATCTGCTTACCTTCAAGGACTTTTAATTTAAAACAATCAGCATACCAAGGTGCCGTATTTTGGGGTGAAATTCCCTGGGCTCCTTCAGTGCCCTCCACAGCACTCTGGAGTCTCCCCTGCGCCTCTCTCCCAGGTTCCTTCGGGCTCAATTTGAAAACTGCTGACTTAGAGCCAGTCGAAGAGTTTTCCAAAAAATGGTTTATAAATACTTTTGTCAGTCTCTGGTGAGATATGGCACTTCACATGCTGTGTGTATGTAGGCACGTGTCCAGAGCCAGCGAGTGGAAATTCAGCTCATGTTTAGCATATGTCATGGTACTCTAATGAGCTGAAAGCAAATCATGTTTCTGGAAGCATCTAACTTTTACCCACGAGCCAGCCTTGAGTAGCAATGCTCAGCTTCCCTTCCTCCAGCGCTCTCAGAAAGGATCGCCTCAGGTGGGTGACATTCGCAGTGCTTAGCTGCGGGCCAGCTGGGACCCCTCCTTCTCTCGTTCAAGCTGGCGCATCCAAATGCAAGGAATTCTAGATCACGCTCTGTCAGGTGAGCCAGTTTATGTTGCTGTAACAAACAGCCCCACAACACAATCTCAGTGGTCTAACACACCCGGTGTTTCCTGCCCGTGCCACACGTGTAACCCAACGTCAGTCAGTGCTTGTGGGAGGGCTCTGCCGGGCTGGCGTGCTTCCTCGGGGACCCAGCCTGATGCAATCCCTGCCTCAAAGGGCGCTTCCTCAGGGGCCGTACAGAGTGGTAAATGCCGTGGACACTGGAGACTCAGAAGGGGGGAGTGTGGGAGAGGAGTGAGGGGAGAAAAACTACCTGTCGGGTGCCGTGTACGCTATTCAGGCGACAGGTACACCGAAAACCCAGACATCACCACTAAACAGTGCATCCATGTAACCAAAACCACTTGTATCCCTAAATCTGTCAAGAAAAAGAAAGGATGCTTCCTCAGTCAAACAGGCAGGGAAAGGGAATGTGGGCAATTGTGCACTGGCTCTTAAAGCTTTTGCCCAGAAATGACATGTGTCACTTTCTCTTACATTTCATTCACCAGAGCAAGTCAGTCACATGGCCAGACAAAGTTGTAATAGGATGTCTGCGAATGGCCCTAAATGGTTAAGGCCATGGTTAACCACAAGGGTTAACCATAAATCTGCTCTAATTGATTAAATAAATAAATTCTTTGCAAACTTCTGTGCTTTACTGCTGGCCTAAAGGAGTGATGGGTGAGCCTCCTGACCGCAGCCAAGGCTTCAGGGAGTGGGGGCGCCACTGTTGGGAACGTTGGGTCTCCAGAATGGGAGAAGAGCTCTGGGCATGTCCCTCGGGCTCTGTACAGAAGTGGGCAGTACCTTCTCCCAAGCCTCTGGAAACCTGGCATTTTCTACTCATTCAACTCTGACGTGTCTTCTTAATACTGAATCAAATGTGGGCAGGCAAGAGATTTGGAAATATTTTTTTTTGAAACAGAGTCCCATTGTGTTGCCATAGCTCACTGCAACCTCTAACCCCTGGGCTCAAGCGATCCTCCTGCTCAGCCTCCTGATAGCTGGGACTACAGGCACACATGCCTTGATGCCTGGCTTATTTTTCTATTTTTTTTTTTTTTTGTGAGAGAGGGGGTCTCACTCTTGTGCAGGGTGGTCTCCAACTCCTGACCTCAAGCGATCCTCCCACTTCGGCCTCCCGGAGTGCTAGGATTATAGGCGTGAGCCACCATGCCTGGCTGGAAGACTCTTATTTTGAGAAAATAAACTTTTTTTTTTTGTAATTGAGCCAGAAAATTCTGATGACCTAAAATTAATTTACATTCTCACAAATATATTTGTAGATAATAATACTGGTAGAAGCCTAAGCAAAAATTTGCATTTTTGATGTAATTTGCATTCAGATTTCTATGCAATTTTGTTTCTCTATTTCATCCTCTTTGGTTAGAGATAATCTTATCTTGATATTGAAGGTGATTCAGGATATGCCACCCCAGAATACACCACTTTGGGATAAGGGTTGTTTTGAGCCAAAGACAATTGAGAATTAACAGATGCAGGAAGAGTTTGCTGCCTTCTTCTTTGCTGCCTAAAAACAGGGTATAAATTTCCCGTTGTGAAGGTGGCCCCTTCTCCTGTACCAGGAAGAGAAGGTCAATTCTTATTACTGGAGCCAAGAGTCAGCCCAAGATGAGTCTGCATAAACAAACCCTAAAAGAACCCTTCTCTTCCATTATTTTCCATCAGGTGTTGCTTTCCCACAATTTATTTGTCCCTCGAAATGCAAACCCTCTTTCCTGTTAAAATGTTACGTAAGTCCCCCAGCCTAACTGCTTCTTTGAGTTTTACTTTTTTGTGATCTCCCGTGCACATAAAATATTAATTAGATTTGTATTCCTTTTCTCCTCTTAATCTGTCTTTTGTCAGTTAAATTCGCAGGCCCCCAGGTACTGAACCTAAGAGGATAGATTTCTCTTTCTGGCAATTTGTATTTATGAATTATGACATGGGTCTGGTGCTGTCTGCAAGGATCAAGTGCAGGTGGGCGAACCACATCATGGCTCAGCTGTTGTTCTCCTTCTTGTCCCCTATGTCGTAGCCACCCAAACACTTTTATTCTGGTGTTTTTCAAGATGGAAATTGGAGAGAAGATATTTCAAAAGAATGGGAAGAACACAGCGTTGGAGGAGTTGCATAGCAGGATGGAGACCTGCCTTGCCTTTTTAATGGACGGGGCACTGTTAGGGCACCAGATGGAGGTGTCACTTCTCTTTGACCCCTCTGGCCCCAGTCATAGCCCAGCTGTCCTGCTCTAGCTGCACCCTGGGGATGGCCCTGTTTACCACAATAAGCAAAGCCAGTGGGTGGGTTGGGCAAGTCACTCCCCTTACAGAAGTCAGGGCTCACCAATTATTATGCAATTTATCAGTTACTAAAAGAAAGGGCTTTGCAGTTAAAGGAATATGGCTAATGTCCCTCTGGTTTGGAACCATTCAAGATTGAGTTGAAGCCACCTGATGGGATGGTTTTGTTTTTGTCTGTAGGCAAAGCAGAGGAATTAACCATTCACTACCACAAAGGAGGGAAAATATGCCACAGAAAAGTGGATTTGGTTAGGGAAAGGTAAAACAGGCAGGCTTGGAGGCCATGCTGTGAGTTTCTGAATAATCATTCTTCTTTTGTGTTCTCTTCACTAGTTCTGACCTTGCATTTAACTTGGAAGGCTATATTTTTGTGTTCCTGAATGATGTCTTCACGGCAGCAAATGGAGTTTATACCAAACAGAAGATGGATCCTAAGGTACCAGATCTTCCTTCCTACGGCTTTTAGGCTTCGCCCTCTGGGCCCTGAAATTACCTGGAGAACAGAAACAAATTTGTATGTAACTTAATTTATGTAATAGGATCTACGAATTACTACTTGCTTTTCATTTCTCTTGTCTGTATAAATTCTTGTTATTCCTCGTCTTGCAAAATTTTGGGCGAAAATTAGATAAGGGAAGAGATGCCACTATTTTAGATGCACACTCAGAATATATAAAAAGGGGATTATTTTGAAAAACGAATTAATTTTTTTTTTTTTTTTTACCAGTGTCATCAGTGATCAAGGCAAAATCAGAGGTCGTGATATTTGTTCTGAGAGCACTCATTTTGGAGTCTGGAGATGTGGGTTACAGACTCAAGTTTTGCTAGTTACTAGTCATTGTGATTTTGAACCTTAACTTCTCCAAACCTCAGATTCCTCATCTGTGGAATGAGATGATTGGAATGGGTAATTCGTAAGGTCCTGTCCAGCAATAACCGCCTCTTCTGGTCATAAGGGGCTAGGGGCAGATGAGCTTTTCTTCCATGATGCTGCCTGTCAAACCAAGGTCCCCACCCGGCACCCAGCCCCAGCTGTTACAGGAAGCTCCGGAGGATGAGCCAGGCATATGTTTCTTTGTTCCAAGTTCTTTGTGTTGAGTGAGAGAGTTCAGGCTTATTTCCATGAGCTATTTTTTTTATCTGAGCTGATTTTTTTCTGCATGACCATTTTTTTTTTAATGGTGACCGTTTTACAAAACCAGGTTTGTTGCCTTTTGAGAATCACAATATGTCACCTTTTTTTAAAAATGGGGAGAAGTGGTGTAGCCACTTTAATGAGAGTGAATATATAACGCTGCTGTTCTTTAATGGGAAGAGCAGATGTTTTTAAGGAGTTCTGTGTACATTAACATTTTTATGTTCTTTATTTTCTTGCGGATTTCCCATTTTGAATAACATGCTTTTTAAAAGAAGGAAACCCATGCAATTAGAATGCTAGAGATGGATAGAGCCTTGGAGGCGTTCCATCTTGATCTGTTTAATCTGTAGTTTTAGTGTAAAACAATGTTTATTCTGAAATCATAGACACTTGAAATGAAGCATTTTATATCAGAAATGTGCTGAAAATATTCCAATACAGAGTTGATCAGAATGCATATTCTAACTCTGCATAAATATGCAGTTGTATAAATGGCTCCAGGAAATCTGACGCTTCATGTTTCTAAAATTGCGTGGGTTTTTTTTGCAGGAGCTAGGGAAATACGGAGTGCTTTTCTACAATGCCTGCTTCATGATTATCCCAACTTTTATTATTAGCGTCTCCACTGGAGACCTGCAACAGGTGAGCTAATGACAATCATTAGTCTTACTCAGCCATCTTTTTAAATTTTAATATTGAACATTTGGTACTCGCTAAGATTAAAAAATGTAAATGTAGCTAGAATTACCGGGAGGGTACATGAAAGCAAGATGTTTGATTTCCCTGATAACAGCTCTGGCACTGCCCTCGCGTTGGCACCGATCTTTAGCTATGTGGGAGGCATCCAGGAGTGCCAAGAGCTCTGGACTTGAAACTTTTTGGAAAACAGTAACAATAAAAGTCTGAGTCTGAGTCCCATTATCCCCCATTGCTGACGTGGGGACCCTGGGAAAGCTACTTACCCTAGAAGGGAATTTTCGTAGTTTTTTTAAAAAATGGGTTTATTTATTTATTTGTCACTTTCTGTTATGGACGTTTTGAAACATTACACAAAGTGGAGAGAATAATTCGATGAATTGCCGCATACCCACCACCCAGCTTCGATACTGAGGCATTTTGCCATCCTTGTTTTGTCTCTTCCCTCCTGGAATATTTTAAAACAAATCCTAGACATCATGCCATTTTACCTCTAAATATTCCAGGGTCCACATTTGAATTTTGGGAAGGTACTGTTCTTTCAGTGTTTGCCCTGGTAACCATATCTAGAGACAAATAAGTGGTAAGTTAGTAGTAAGACGCTAGGCCCAAGCTCTTACATTAACATCCATGACAGCCACCTTGGAGGGGGCAAGCCCTGACTTCTGCAGAAAGTCACCAGCCATACACCTTCGAAGAATTTTGCCTGTAGTTTAAGGGAGATGTTTAAGTTCACGTGAGAAAAAAATCCTGGTCCAGCAAGGCCTCCATCCACAGACCCAACCCCGGACTGGCCAGGTGTTAACCCTCTCGTTGCTAGACTGGGGCTGGGGGGTTTGGAGGGGCCCTGTGCAGCAGCCACGGACATGATAGTATTTCTGTATTTAGCGGTCAGCATAGGTGTGTGATGCACGCCAGTTGAAAGTCAATCCCACTTGTAGCCCTTTTAGAGTCTGAACGACTTTGGAAGGCTACAGGTGCCTGTGGACTCCTGGGGTGGATGTTCTTTCTCAAGGTAGGCTTTCTCATTTGTACGATTCCTTTCTTAGAAGGAGGGAACAGCAGAAGGCTTAGTGGCCAAGTCCCCAGGGCAAACAGCCATTTTCACGTGTTTATATTGGAAACCACCAAAAAGCACCAATTGTGATAAATGGCTCTTTGTTTTGTGTTAATCAGGACACTATAACCTGGGACTCACTGTTAGTTCAGTGTGTTGGAAGATAGAGCAGACACCCTGCATCTCTCTAATAGAATGAGCACGGCAGAATATCTGAAAACACAATATTTATTTTTCAGCTACCATCAATTGATTTTAAACCGAGTCAGTGTCACCAACATTACACAAAACAAAATTATAAAATCTTAATGAAGTAGTCCTAAGTGGCTGTTCTCATTTCATTATTATAGAAATTAAATTCTTCTGAATCGCTGGAGTTTATCTGTTCTGAAATTCTGGTGTTTTATTAGCTGTTTCAGATATATATTTAATTCCAGAAATAGAAATCTAGAAACTCCTAGAAACTGTTAGAATACCTGATTGCTAAAAATATATTTCCCCATAGGAGCAATGTTATGAATAAGCACAGTGGCCAGAAACTGAATTTTAGGTAACTTTTGAGTAAAATAAATTAAGTGTATTGTGTTAATAATTTACAACAGTGTTTAAATGAAAATATGTGTTCCCACATCCAAGTCATTGACCTGCAAACTTGCAGAATGGTGTTTTCAGAAGTTACTACCTACCTGGAATGATTATCATGCATAAATTATTAAATTGTAAACCAAATACAATAAAGAAGTGAATTTATGTAATTAGGTGTGTTAGCCTGCAATATAAAATTTCGTTTTATTTGCCAAGTTTGGTTCGACTGTACCAAAAGCCCATTGGATGAATTACAGCAAAGTGTTAACTCCTCTTGTTAATGGAAGGAGAAATTTGATGAGTCATTTTTCCTGGTTGACTGGAACTAGAGAGATGGACAGGCTCAGCGATGTGGTAAAACTTGTGTGTGTGACTCACTGCGCTGGGAATTCAATACCGAGACTTTGGACTTGGGCAGTCTATAGATGTATTAACAGTACCTTGATTCTGTCTCTGGTTAACAACGTGAGACATGACAGCTGCTCTTGTTAACAAATTAGGCCCTTGGAAAATACTCAGTGGTGAACTTTCTTTTGGTATGTGAATCGCTGCGATAGGGTCAAAGTACATCTGGTGTGTTACAGTGTTAACAGTTGACGAATGGGGATAAATAGTAGGACTTTTCCGATTTAAAAAACCCAAAGTGCAAAATGAAAAAGATTCCTCCTCCAACATACTTTTACTGCAACAGTAAGTGTAAAGGAAGAAGTGCCTGATTGTTATTCATCTTTAATTATTTCCTGTTTTAAAAGAAATGTCGTGCTGCATTATTTTTTTAAAATGCCACCAGTATAGCCTTATTATTAAAGAAACAAAATAAATAAAACTCAAATCCATAAAAATTTAGGTCGGCAAAGAATCTACATATTTTTATGAAAATTACTAAGTAGCCCTCAAAGGTTTATATGGTAGCAGGAGTACAGTATATAGTTTTGGAGTTTTTTTGTTTGTTTTTTTTTTTACTGTTTGCATGAATACTTCAGGCTTTTTGAGAAAATAAATGTTTTTCTACTCTTGGTTTGAAATTTGTATTGAAATTATGTATTTCTCTTATTCCCAATGTTATTTTAATTTCAGACACTAAATGTTTTCCACAAGTTATTTTGTTTTATTTTATTTTGGTCTTTGACTGCCTTAGCACAAACTTTTTGGTTTTAAGTCTCTTGGATGTTTTCTGCCCCCTTGATTAGCTTGGGACTTGCCAGTAAGACAGATTTATATATGTTATATTTTTCTTTCACAAGTAAGCATTTTAAAAAAAGTTTTGTGATGCATGGGAACTTTCAAACATATACAAAAGAAGAGGGAATAGTATGACAAACCCCACGTACTCATCAACCAGTTTCAATAATTACCAATATTTAATGTGTATCTTTTTGATAAGAGGAGTGGGCAAGGCATTACTAATGAAACAAGACAGTACAAAGTGACAATTTTATTCTCATTGGAGAAGAGAATTGCATTTTAATTATATAAAAAATTTGAATTATAAACTTAGAACAAGATTTAAATAGTATTAAATATGTAGAGTTACTAACATTTGGCTAATGAAGTATTGCTTAATAGAAAGTGAGTAGAACTTATATTTCATCATGTTATTGAGCATATACTTATGTATAGTCTTGAGTCACCTTAAAATCATTTTTGGGCCTGGGTGCAGTAGCTCACGCCTGTGATCTCAGCACTTTGTGAGGCCGACGTGGGAGGATCCCTTGAGCCCAGGAGTTCAAGACCAGCTTGTGCAACATAGCGAGACCCCATCTCTATGAAAAATTAGCCAGTTGTGGTGGCATGCCTGTAGTCCCAGCTATTCTGGAGGCTGAGGCAGGAGGATTGCTTGAGCCCAGGAGGTCAAGGCTGTAGTGAGCTATGATCCTGCCATTGCACTCCAGCCTGTGTAACAGAGCAAGACCTTGTCTCAGAAAAAAAATCCTTTTAGGATGCAGGCAAGGGACAAATCATCAATAACGTACTCCCTTTTTACTGGTACCTATCATTTCAAGAGGGTTAATTTTATTTTCTCAGGTAGGGATTAAGTTCCTGGAGAATAGAAACTGAGTCTTAAACTTCTCTGTCTGCCATCTCCTCCACCCCAATTACTTGATTGCTTTGTAAGTAGAAAATAATAGTTTATTTGTTCACGATACTTCCTGAGCAGGTGCAAGTGCTTGCAAACAGCTACGAACTTAAATTTTCTTGCCTACATTATTAAGAATAAACTTTCTTCTAAGATTATTTATAAAAAGTAAACCCAACCTTGAATTTGGGACTACAAATTAGTAAATATTTGTAAAATAAATGATAGCCTCAACAATAGCTGTCATTCTGGACTTGCCACCAGCCAGGTTCTAAACAATTTCATCGAATCCTCACATCAACCCTTTGAGAAGGGTTTTTGTTTGTTTGTTTTTTTAACAATCCCCATTTTGTAAAATAAACCCTGAGGTTTAGGGAGGAAAAGTAAGTTGCCCAATGTCACACAACTAGAATTACCCAGGATTTAAAAAATTATATTTCCTGTTTGGGAAGGAGTTTTAAAATTATATTTTCTGTCTGGAAATTGGTTCCTATGTGAAAACACACAGTTTGGTAAAATCAAAAGAGTTAAAGTGCAGTATCATGAATCTAATCATTAGTTTTTCTTTTTGATAATAGGCTACTGAATTCAACCAATGGAAGAATGTTCTATTTGTCATACAGTTTCTTCTTTCCTGTTTTTTGGGGTAAGAAACCATAGTAAGTAGAAGCACTGGCTGATAGTATCTCTTGACAAGTCAAATCAAAATATACCTTCTGTCTGTTCTGCAAACTCCCTTTGTCTGCATTTCTCTGAGTATCTCTAGAATGTTCTTCTGCAGCAGAGCTGACTGGGACCCAGGACATCTGGGAGCCCAGCCTGAAAGACCGGGAGCAAGCACAAAACCGTTTTGTTTTTGACAGTCATGCTAATGTCCCCTTCTACTCCAAAATTTGATGTTGCCTATTGATTTCTGAAATTTTGTCTGAAATGAAGTCAGCTGACATCTCAAATGCAGTACTGAGGTTTTTTGTTTTTGTTTTTGTTTTTTTTTAAGAGACAAGGTCTCACTATGTTGTCCAGGCTTAACTGAAACTCTTGGGCTCAAGTGATCCTCCTGCCTCAGCCTCCCAAGTCACTGGGACTGCAGGCTTATGTCACCATGCCAGGCAGTACTGTGCTTTTGTCTTTGTCACTATGTTCTGAGTTCTCCAAGATCCCTTCCTCACGTTACTATGTAGCAATGAAACCTTTTCTTACAGTGCTGTGCCTGCTGTATTCAAGGATATTTCTGAGAGAAATGTCGAGATTTTTGAGTTGTCCAACCATTAGGCTTTTGTCCTTGAAATTTTCTTTAGGTGTGTGTCTTCCTGTTGAAAGGCCATGTAGTCTGTGTCTATTTTAATCTTCTAAAAACTTGAGAATCTCGTTGCATGGATAGATGATACATGTAACTAATAAATAATTCAAAAGGTGCAAAAGAATAAGTTGGGATTACCGGCTTCCCTCCTTTCTTCCCTGCCTCCAGCACCGGAGTTTTCCTCGTTAGAGGCAACCACTGTTTGGAAGACTGTGTATCTTTCCAGAACTGGGCTGCATTCCCGTGCGGGCAGCACTGTTTTATCCCATGCTGAGAGAGTCTCTGAATTACTGTTTCAGGGAATTACTCATCAAGTAATTTTTCCTGTGAAGAAAGATGAATTCCCCTCCCTGCTTTTTACCACAATTTTTGTTACGTGTAAATAAACTAAGACAACTCATGATCTCTTTAATCGACACTCTTCAATTCTCAAACTTGATTTTAATTGCAGTGATGTAGCCACATGCAGTAAAAACGTTTATGTATATCTCCCATTCATTACTTCTCTCCTTAGCTTTGTCTGATTTGGTGTTTAACCTGTTGATGGAGTTTTGGATTTTAACAATTTTATATTTTATTTGTAAAAGTTCCACAGCTTTTTTTCCCCAAATTTATCTGTTCATTCCTAACACTCTTTCACTGGGGATCTTTGTGACCATACCTTTTATAATATTTCTTTAAGTGTCACACACATAGCTATTCCGCATTCTGCATCTGACAATCCCAGTATCTTCAGTCCCTGAGAATCTAAGTATTAATATATAGCTTGTTGTTTGGGTGACTGTCATTGTGATCTGCTTTATTCTGTGTCTAGTGACCTGTGGTTGTAAGCATATTGCTTAATCTTGATTGGTCCAATGGGCTAGAAGTGGGAATTTGAGAATCTTTCCTGCAGGAACAAATTGTTTTTGCTTCTGCCGGTAACCAGGGGTTGCCCCAGACCTTTTCAGGCCTTTTTGAGAATTTGAACTCAGTGTCCTCCTTCCCTCCCCCCACCTGGAGCTTGGCGCGAGGCTCAGTTTCAGACTGTGCTGTTCTGCCTCCCAGGGAGACCCCACGCTGTTCTCACTGTCTGCTGTGCTGCCTCCTGCTGGCCCTAATTCCTTGTCACTCTAGACTCACGTACCCCCTTTTTCAAAGGAGGGATTTGGGGAGACCTCCTTTGCATCTTTCAAGACCAACCGTGTCTCAGATAATGTGTGCTTTCCAGGCACTGCTTGTTCCGCAACCCTTTAGAGTACTTAGCCATTGTTGGAGGCGTTAGTTTAGTAAAATATTTGTAGTTTTCCCAGTTGTTGGCTAAGAACATTTAACCTTGGAAAAAAATCTACTAAGCCATGTTTCTGAGTCACCCTTTGTCACACCATCTCTTGTTTTTCTCTGTGATTGGAAAATAAAAAGTCAACTCATACCACACAAACTCAGGCTAGCACCTTTCCTTGGCTAAGCCCGTATTCACCTGTGAACTGTAGAGCAAGTTTCAAAGCCTTCTCATTTCATTATAAACTTGATGAGATACTGTTTTGTTGTTTTTGCTTTTGTTTTTTTTTAAATGTGCACTTTACCCTTTAACCATTCAATGAAGGAAATCAAGAAGTAAACACTCTGAGGTCAGCTGAACTCTGTGAGTGAAGGGGCGGGCAGCCCCCGCCGTGAGCTGTGAGCTGTGATCAGTAGTCATTTTTTAATTGAAGATGTCATGAAAGTATACTAATTATAAATAAATTGGTAAAAATGATGAAATCATTAACATTTCAGTTTTCTCCCAACTTTAAGGATGAAAACTAGGTAGATGTCAGTTTTTAAGCGGGTCTTCTGAGAACATGAAAATCATGGCATCATTCCAGTGGTTAAGTGCCTGAATTCTGGAATCAGCCAGCCTGGGTTTGAATCCTAGCTTTGCCATTTATTAGCTCTGGGTCCTTGGACAAGTTACTTAACCTCTCTGAGCCCTAATTTCCTTATCTTTAAAATGGAAACAATGAGCTAAAATACTTGATTCACAGGCTGGGGTTATGTGGATTGAATGAGTTAATAGTACAGAGGATATAGAACAGTGCTAAACACATAGAAAACGCTCAATAAAAAATGCCATTACTGTTACTATTTCTGTTTCTTGCAGACAGCCTGTTTAGTTTGGCTGTCCTCTTTTCACCCCAGACAGATTTGACTCTATTGCCGGTAACTTCTACAGTTTTTCTTCTGTTATATGTACTTTACCTTCAGTGGCCAAGTTTTAATTCTGAAACTGTTCTGCAAGGAAGCTTCAATTTTGGCATGCCGAAGTTTTCAGAATCCTGCTTTCTTGCAGTTTGTCAGTCAAAGGACACTACAGTCAGATCCTTTGCATCTCTAGAGTAAGTTTCTGAGCACATCCTCGTTTTTCTGGATGACTGGCCCTGGGCTCGGGCTATCCCCTGTCTCCCGACCTGTGCTAACGGGCAGCCCAGGGTTAACGTGCACGTCCGAGCCTGGGACGCCAGAGGAGCCTGACTCAGCCTCCTATTGCTTTTCACTGCTTTCCAGTTTGCATTTCCAACTTGCTTTCTACCAACCACCAAGACTCTATTCCAAGTTGAAAATATAATTTAAAAAATTATTACCCTTTAGAAAAGTATTTTAAGAAGCCAATAGAATGGTGAAAGGGTTGGTGCTGATTATAATCCCAAAAGACACTATCCAGAACACCATAACCCCAAATGTTGAAATCTCAAAAGATCAAAATCCCTAAAGGCTAAAATCCCAAAAATCCCAATCCTGAAAGATTAAAATCTCAGATGTTAAAAGCCCGAAAGCTGAATTCTGAAGAAGGGAGTAGTGCATTTTTGGTTGTATGCAGGATAGTTGTGTAATATTAGTTGCATCACGTTAGGCCGAACTATTACCTTGTTATTGTTTTTATTTGGAAATTAAGTATGGTTTAAAGAGATGCAGATGGGTGCCAAGTTGACAAGGGGTGGGTAGATCTGTGGATTTCATCTTAGGCAGCAACTTGCTGGATTAAGGAATACCTAGAAACTGGTAAAGCATTATTTTGGCTGTGTCTGTGAGGGCATTTCCAGAGGAGGTTACCATGTGAGTCTGAGTACCTTAGGTGGGAAGATCTGCCCTGTATGTTGGTGCACACTAGTCAATTGGCTGTAGGCCCGGAGGGAACAAATACAGAAGGTGAATTGATCTCTCCCTGAGAGCTGGGACAGACCGTTCTGCTGCCTTGGACCTCAGAACTCCAGTCTCGCCAGCCTTTGGACTCCAGGACTTACATCAGCAGCCCCGTGGGTCCTGAAGCCTTTGGACTTGGAGTGAGCCGCGCTACCAGCATCCCAGTGTCTCCAGCCTTCAGATGGCCTATCTAGGGACTTCTCAGCCTCCACAATTGCATGAGCCAATCCCCCTGATAAATCCTCTCTCATGTATCTGTATACATATCCTGTTGGTTCTGTCTCTCTGGAGAACCCTGACTAATACAGTTTTGGGGAAGCTGAATATCAGTCCTTACAACACAGTGGAAGAGATCTGTGAAATTGTTCTCTCGCAAAAGGGTTGTGATAAGTGAAGTGTACAAGGCTCCTTAATGGTGAAAGTGAAAAGTTTAAAAGCTAATTATTACTAGTGCTGTGAAAGTGGATTGCTTAACTGCAAGGACTGAGCAATAACCAGGCTTCCAATGGACAGCATATACTTATAAAATTGGTAGACCGCAACTTCTGTCCAAATACAAGTGCAGAGAGTGTTTCGGAGATCATAGAAGTGAAAACATGGGCAGAAAACATAAGAAATCTCCCTTGCCAAATTATTCAATGCTGTATGACTTCTGTCTCTTAAAAGATATAAATAAATGTCTTTTAAAGAATATTTTTAAAGTATTTTTTTCCAGAAATAAATTTTTGGAATTTTGATCTTTCCAGATTATGATTTTTAGAATTTAAGACCTTAGGGATTTTGATCTTTCAGGATTTCAACTTTATGGCCCAAACCTGACAGCAGACTTTTAATTTTCTGTTGAGTTACAGTGAAGGACCAGCGTTAGGAAATGGTACTATGTGTAATCAGGACTTTGTAAATAGAACATATGATGAAGTGAAGTTGCTTCAGGAACATCGACTGGATTCAGAGAGCTAAAATAAATTAGTGTAGTCAAAGTAAATTATAGACTGGAATTTAAGGTGAAAGCTAGATTTTTTAAAAGCTGGTGCTGCAGGTCTTTTTAATCTTGCTGAAAATTACAGGTTCCAGTTCATTCGTACCAGAGGCTGGCACCAATCCCCCAGGTCCTGAGAGGATTATCCTAATCTGTGCCTGCCCCACTAGCAGGCTCTTTGATCCCACGGAAGCAGTAATGTATTCCTTAAGTAAAACATAGAAGAAAATTTTTACACATGTTTTTAAACATAGTAGGAAATTTTTCCAACTCACAGCACAAAAAAGTATTCTAATTTTCGGATCTTCAACTCATACTACTGAAGATGCAGCATGCAAGAAAGCAGGGTTCTGCTCATTGTGTGGGCACGGGGGTGGCAGAACCTATAAAGAGTGTGAGCATTCCCATCATCTCCCGACAAGGCAGGCTTAGCGGACAGTTGATGCCCCATAGTTACTCCATGACCTGGTGCATCTCTGGCACACCGCTGAGTCCTAGGGTACGTAAGTTCTTCCCAGAGATGGGGAAGATGAGGTTACTTGAAATTCTTTGAAGTCTGGCATTGTAAGAGAATAATGTGCTTGGGTAGCATTGTGGTTGGTAGGAGTAGAAAAGTGGCCTTTCATTATTTGAGCATTTGTGTTCAATTTCTCTACAAGCCTGTGCAAGGAATGGTGATCGGTAACAAGCTGTAAACTTGGTCATTTGAGTTCTGTTTGTGATTGCCATGAGTGTACTATACAGCCTTGGGTAAATCAGTTGGTTTTTTGTGCCATTCTTAGAAATATGAAGAAACCTTTGAGCAGAGGTTCTGGTCCAGGGGTTTCCACCTGGGCACCCTCACCCCAGGCACCCTGTGAGCCAGAACACGCAGCTGGCTTCTGCTGTCTAAATAAATGCGTACCAAATATATGTGCTATTATTTTTCAGATGTACATAGATGATACAATGATTTAAAAATACAGAATGGAAAAAAGTTACTAAAAATTAAGCAATGCTTTTAAATATCTTTGCATTTTATTAATCCACAGATGCTAAAACCAAAACTAGTCACGTGGAGGCTGACATATTTGGTGTTAACAGTGGCGTGGTTTCCCTTGTACTGAGTTAACAGAGGTTCTTTTAGTTCAGAGTCTTTGTCTTAGCACCGTACGGTTACTTATTTGCATACAGAAATAGATTCTTTTTTAAAAAATTAGTACTCTACTACTTTGGTTCTACTGGTTTTATATTCCCCCTCTCTGGGGACATCTAGTGGGTGTATTGGGAAGTGCAGCCTTTCCGCCTCGCTGCCATCTGTTGCTTAGGAGAAAGGGATTCTCCTCCCCTGGCTCCGCCCAGCTGCTGAGTGAATGCCCTACTCGCCCACACTCACGGTAGATGGATACTGGGATCTTAGGTCTACGGTGTCGACCAGTTTTGAATGCAGGCCGAGGTGGTTTCATTAAGAAGTAGGTGGAGCCGGAGGCGGTGGCGCGCGCCTGTAGTTCCAGCTGCTCCGGAGACTGAGGCGGGAGGATCCCTTGAGCTCAGGAGTCCAGCCTGGGCAACACAGAGAGACACCCCCACCCTCGCCATCAGCCTCCTTTCTTAAAAGACAATAATAAAGATGTAAGATGGAGAAAATGTTGCATGATTGGAACAACCCTGGAGTTGGAATTTTTAAGCAAAATAAAATTAAAGAACATCCATGATTGTCCTTGGTTTAAGGCCGTACTCTATAAAGGCTACAGAAGCTTCTCTGTGCCCCCTCAGTTGGGCTGGGACCCCTGTGCCAGGTATGTCTTTCATTTTATTAGACTCTGAGCTCCCCCAGGGCAGATGCTGTGGATGATTTGCTCTGACTACCAAGGCCTGGCAACTCAGTGACATCAGTTGAGTGTTTAACCTTTTTTCATTTTATACATGAATAGGAGCTCCCAAGGCTCTAAATTAACATTGAATTTATTAAAATTGTAACTATTTTAAAAACTATTTAAAAAGCCTTAGAGTTCATCTTATAAATACTATTGCTTTATTTATAAAGCTAGTAATTTTTTTATGAAAGAACATTTACTTTTTTATTTGATTAATGGCTTATTAACTCAAGTTTAACTGATTAAAATCTCCTAAACAATTTGCTGTTAATTAGTTCCGTTTACAACTTAGTGAATTAAAACATTTTAAGCTGCATTTACAAATGTGATATGCTGATTTTTCTTCAGCAGTTCCAACCCCTGAGGGTTGGACTAGCAAAGCTAGTAGATTGTTTTATGTACTTAAGCAACTGTTTGAAATCTAATAAACCAAGCTTGGAAATGTGGTAGATCAGCCTTTTAAAAAGCATTCAATTACTGTGTACAGACTTACTCAGACTCTCTTACTCCTTTCAAATTAAAATTGCAAGCCTAATGTCAATTACGCATTTCAAATTAAAACCACAGTTTAACTTGTCAAATTGTTTTAATTACCTTAATAAGAAAGGCACACATTATTGTGAAGCTTACAAAATTTAAGTTTGTAGTTAAGTTCATTCCTTAACCTGATGTAAACCTTGATATACTTTATTTTTTCCCCCTCTGCCATCCCTGGTAATAAGCATACTCCGGCCAGCAGAGGTTGTGGTGTTAAGGTTTGTGACCCTAATTCTGTTAGTAACAATCAGAGATTTGAGCCTAGATAAAACCTGAGACTGGATGTTAAATTCTAGCAGGATGAGTTTACCTAAGCCCCAGGGACACTGAACCCTTTCTTAGAGTTGAATTTGCTTTGCTCTATGAGGGATCCACCTCCTGCCCTCTACTTGGAATTTAGCTTTAAAATCCCACACATCTTGTGCTCTCCATGTACCTTTCAAGTTTCATTCTCTGCCAGTTTGGACTGTAATCCCTTTCAACACTGAATCATTTGATTTGGATGGATGGAATTTTGCATTCCACTTAGGTCGTAGCTAATTTCCTTCACTACTTGATTGGAATAATTCATTTCTTTCCCTCTGACTGCATTCTACATTCTTTTCCTGTGCGTATGTTTTCTTGTCTGGTGTGTGTTCACGATTCTGTAGTCATTGTATTGACAAGTAAGTGTCAATGCTTAATGTTAAATGCCTGAATTAACTTTGGAAATAGGGCACAGGAGTGTTACTGACACGTGGAATCCATTAATTTCCATCTGCTTTGTGCAAAGCTGGCAGTCCTACGGCTGATTTTCCCGGCTAACGCCAGCCAGCGGTCCTCAGCGCTGGCGGCACGTTACAAACACCTTACAACCTGTGGAGCTTTTTCTGTCTTGCACGGCCGGGGCCGCAGCTCCAACCAACTGAACGAGAACCTCTGCCGGGGCAACGTTGTGTGGTAAACGTGCAGCAGGTGATTCTAATGCACGGAGAGGATTAAAAACCACTGTTGTAACATGGATGTAAAAGGAAAGATTTCAGATCAATCAAAAAATCTCATTCTCCTCTCCCCCATTTTGTGGAAACACTAATGGGAAATGCAGAGAAACCAAGAAGGACACCTTGGGTAGGTTTAGCTAATGCACAGCTGGCCCACTTTCCTGTGATAAGACCAGTTAACAAGGTGTCTTAAGGTGGGGGTTATAGAAGCCTTATGATACGTGTTTCTTTTTATTTGCTTGAAGTGCTTTATGTGGGTCACTTGCTGATCTTCTTAACCTTCTGTTCTCACCCAGTGCAGTCAGGCGCACACTCAGACGTTTGCTCCCTTGCCTTAGGTTTCTCCTGATGTACTCCACGGTTCTGTGCAGCTATTACAACTCGGCCCTGACCACCGCGGTGGTCGGAGCTATCAAGGTAAGTGGACGGAGCCTTGGAAGGAACAACCGAGTCTGGGAATTGACTGAATCCAAACTTTGCGACAGAAGCTGAGTTTGATTTTGTTGTTGTCAGTTGTGGAATAAGTAAGAAGGGAGGCGGTGACATTTTCAGATGGGCCTGGGTGAACCCTTCTTCTAATCTCCTACCGTGTAGAACAGAGGAACGACTTGCTAATTTACAGAGAAGAGACAAATGGTAACTTTTAAGTTAGGGGTGGCTGGGAGGAGATGGTCTGAGAAAATGAAGTAAAAAGCTGAAAGCAAAGTCCAAATATCACTGATCACCAAGATGCCTTTTCATCTACGATTTGGTTTTCTGGGAGAACCTGCCCACTAAGAAATGGAAACTTTGTGAAGAACTGTTTTCCATCTAGGTATATGCTCAATTGTAAGGTAATGAACATGTATGTTTGAACACACACACACACACACACACACACATATATGGATGAATGGGGGTGGAGGTGTTCTGAATTCTTTTCTACACTTGCTTTGTTTTTCTATTCACATGGAGTCTTTGAGTGAGAAAAACTGCCTGCTCCAACAGTTCACCATCTTTTGGCTGCCCAGGGTGCTCCTAGAATGCACGGGGCAGAGCACTGTGTGGAATTTATTAGATGTCGCTACTCTGTTCAAGTTTAGGGTCACTGTGATTACACTTCACCACCCAATGATGGTAAAGAGCTAGGATCTGGTGAGCTGATTACAACCCAATTCTTCCATCTTCTGCCTATGTACTAATAGGAATGGTTTGTGGGGGGAGGGGATGAATAATGCATTTTTCTGTTATTAACATACCATAACTTCACTTCTTTATAAAGGCATGTGTAATTTTTTTATTCATTTATTCAACACTGTGAACATCTACTATGTACAGGTCTCTATGCAAAGTAACTACAATGTCTAGTTTCAGGTTTCCCTATGTATATGTATTTTCCCCTAAATGCTTTACTTTTAAATTGACTAATCTCTCTTGTTCTGCAGAATGTATCCATTGCCTACATCGGGATGTTAGTTGGTGGAGACTACGTTTTCTCCGTGTTAAACTTTGTAGGGTTAAATATTTGGTGAGTGGGACTTTTTAAATGAACTCATTTTAGCAAAATAAGAAATTTAAAAGTCTGATTAATATGTAACAAGCAAAAGAGCAAAGAGAAATTTAACATTTTAAGCTAGGAGGTGTTTTGACATTGTAGTTTCTAAAAGAATTTTACTGTAGTTGCTCAGTTCATCTGTTTTTTGTGACATACTTCCTCACCTGGATCCATGGGGACACATGTGATGAAAACTCATGGGGCTGAGATCTGAATTTAGTTCATGTGTCTTCCTCACAGAAAGGTCCCCTAAGTTATCTGTCTTCCTCTGGCCAAGTGGGTCTCATTAAACTCATGCCTGTCAAAATGCCATATGCTAAGGATGCTGCGAGGATTGACTGAGACACTTTGGAAAGGCATTTTGGGGTCCCAGATAGGGGACGCTGTTTAAGAATAATGGTACATAGTTTATTCAGTAAAAACCAAGTGATTATTATGTCTCTCCAAGGTTCTGTATTGGATTTGATTACTCTTCTTCTGCCCCTCAAAGGTTGTGTAAATAAGAGGGAAAATTCTCACTAAGTAATCCACAAATTTGAAGAGAAAAACAGATCTGAACGATGCATTCCAGATTAAGCTGACTGTATTGATAAAAATGTCAGCAACTGCTGGTGGGAGCGCCTATAAAATTCCCAGTTATTTATTTTCACTTTTTTTTTTCTCCTTTCAGCATGGCCGGGGGATTGAGATATTCCTTTTTAACACTAAGCAGCCAGTTAAAACCTCAGCAACCTGTGGATAAAGAAAACATTCCTTCGGATTTGAAGAGCTAGCGTCTGGTGCAGAATTGCAAGCTGATTTGGGACTGGGGACACGTGGTGGGGGGATCCCCAGTAGGGATGCGAAGCCAGAGATTTCGGACTTGGGACATCACCCTCTGGGTAAAGCACAAATGGGAATGTCTGCAAAATGTCTACCTCACATGCACCGCCCAGCGAGCCATCATCGGCCCTGAGAAATGTATTTGTGCAAAATCTTACCGGCAGAAAGTGAATCTTCTCAAAATAAGCCATTGGGACTTGGTAGGTAGCACGCTGAGTGCTCACCTACAGACCCGTGTGGCCCCTTGAGGCAGTGCCACGCGCTGAAGAGAAGGTCAGTGTTTTAATGGTAACTGTTTCCTTATCAGCACCTTGGCCTTAATTTCAAAGGTGCCAGCCAAAGCACATTTCCAATGAGAACAGTTTATTTCAGTTTAAACAGACATGTCTTTATTTTAATAAAATTAGCTAGTTAACTGCCAGTAATTTGTTAGCTTTGATGTAAGCTATGTTGGTATCTTTTCCTAATCATCAAAGTAAAATAAAACATCATTTCTATGTATGCCTCATACTGTGATATTGTAAGCAGGCTGAAGACAGGAAGTCAGTTATTCACAATGGAAAGGAATATTCCATCTTGAAGGGATAATTGGACACTGCTTTTATGACTCATGTTGGGAAAAATTACGAAGCAACTCAATGGAAGAGAAATATTCAGGGTTCACGGTGTCAGCATTTAAGTGGCTCATCTCTTTATTTCTCCTCATTTCCCTCCAGGTTCCTTGAGGGGGCTTTGACCAAAGGTGTGTGATGTCCTCAAAGGCCAGCCCCCTTCACGGAGGGTGGTGTATGGGCAGGTGCCCTGACTGGATAGGGGATCTTTTACCCTCCCCATCAGGAAATGGGCTGTCCCCATAGGGGTTGGAGTGCAGGGTAGGGCCCCAGTCTGGGAGTCGGGAGCCAGACTGACTAGTCTATCGCTACTGTTAATCTCCGGGAACCTTCACAAGTCACTTTGCCCATCATGTGGCTTCTGGTTGGCTCCTGTGAATAATGCTGTCATGAGTATGGGTGTGCAAATACCTCTTCAAGATCCTGCTTTTCATTTTTGTTGGCTATATACCTAGAAATGGAATTTCTGGATCATATGGTAATTCTTTTTTAATTTTGGGAGGAACTGCTATACTGTTTTCTCTAGTGGCTGTACCATTTTAAATATCCATCCACAAAGGTTCCAATTTCTCCGTATCCTCAGTAAAACTTGGTTTTTTTGTAGTGGCCATCATATTTATTTTTATTTAAATTTTTTTTTCTTTTTTTTTTTTTAGAGACAGGATCTCTCCATGTTTCCCAGGCTGGACTCTTAACTCTGGGCTCAAGTGATCCTCCCACCTCAGCCTCTCTAGTAGCTGGGACTACAGGCCCAGACCACCATGCTTGGCTGTGTTTTGGTTTTGATTTGCATTTTCTTAACTAATCAATTAGTGATATTGAGCATTTTTTCATGTATTTATTGACGATTTGTTTACCTTCTTTAGAGAAATATCTAGTCAAGTCCTTTGCCCATTTCTTAATCAAATTTTTGTTTGTTGTTGAGTTGTAAGAATTCCTTACTGTTTCAGTGTACTTTTAAAAGGATTCCGAAGTGTGACCTTGGGTCTCCGAAAACGTAATTATAGAACTACCTCCTGTTGAATCATCAACATTCTTACTGAAACCCAGCGATCAAAAATGCTAAACAAAACAAACAAAAACTTTTTTCTTCCAATTTTTTTTTAACCTCTAATTTTCATTTTTGGAATTCTTAAAAAAAAAGATATTTGTGTTTTAAGACTTTTCTTCCTCCTTCCATGTGTGGTCGGCAGAGGGCACCCTAAGAACAGCCCAGCAACCCTTGTAGCTGGGTTGAAAGTTGCGATTTTTGCTCTACCAGTGAAGAACACGGTGGGGAAGGTATGGTGTCGAAGGGAGCTCCAGGCAGGCTTTTGAATCGAGGTCGGTTGGGGGGTGCTGGATGTGGATAGGTGGTACAAAAAGGATCTGCAAGCCTCAAGGAGGCTGAAGAAATGTAGCCCGAAGGCCCAGGTCTCCATATTTTTTTCCCCCTACTAAAAACATTGTAAAAACCTCTACTGGATGGGGCAAAGAAAATTAGTTTAATTTCTTTGATATTATATTTTGCATACTTCTGGCCATTGTACTGCAAATAACAGTCACACCATTTATTAACTTGAACTTTTTTCCTGTTGTTTTAATATTTTTCCATATAATATATCTCAAGTTCAGGGGCACCAAAATTTTTTGACAACTGAGTTTGCTTAAAGAATAGGACCTAGTTTAGAGAAGAACTATTTTAAATATGCTTTCTGTGCCCACAGGAAAGTAGTGAAGGTTCATTTGTCAATAATTTCAAAGTCTTTGCTTTTTCCTTTTACACTATCACTTCCACTTTTAAGGCTTGGTCACTTGGACTTGTGAGTCATTGTTATTTTCTGTGAATGGACATGTGTACCTGTGCATAGATTTTGTGTGCTGGGACTTGCCAAAGGTGTGCAACTTACCTGACCAGTAGCTGCTGCTCCGTGGTAGCTTTCAGGAAACAGGATGCCCCAGCAGCTCTGAATCTCCATCCCAGTTGCCTTTCTGTCATTGGGTACTGAAGCTTATGGAAGAGGAAAGCATGCTCCTTTAGGATGAAGCCAGAAAACTCTAAGCCATTCCTGGAGACTTCAGAGTCAGGGAATACATCTATGTGCCTTCCGACTCTTACCTCTTTCCAGGTTAAAGTTGTCACCATGATAAGCCCCAGAAGCTTCTGTTTGCAATGTGTGGTCTCTGTACCACCAGCAGCATCACTAACAGGGTTTGTTAGAAATGCAGAGTCTCAGGGTACATGCACCGAATTAGCATCTGAATTTTAACCCAGGTGATTTAAGAAGCACCACATAGCCCAAGCTACTGGTCCAGACCATATGTTGAGTAGTAGGGGTTCTTAACCTGAGGTTCACAGATAGAATCCAGTAGTCTGAACTTAGATTGGGAAAGAATACATCTGGATTTTCTCTAATCTTTAACCAAAATTTAGCATTTCTTCCATTTGAATGTAGGTGAACCCAGAGTAGTAGTAGCTGTACTTCTGACTGTGTTACCAATGAATTAAAGATATTTTCATAGCACATAATTTTTATGGAAAAATTATTTATCCCCTGTTCATTATTCTGATTAGACTCTCCATTAGTTGTTGTTATTTTAATATGTTTATAAAGAAGCTTATTTTTAGTACATTGCATTAGAAAATATTGTGATAACTTTTTTGTAATTGGTTTCCTTTATAGTTCTATGTATTTTATTTTATGCATTTAAAAACTGTTCAAAGAAGGAGGCCATCACTAGCCTTCAAGTGTGGTCTATGATACTGCCTTGGAGGGATAGAAATAATTCAAGATTAATATGTTCTCTCAGGAAATTGTTGCAATTTTGGTCTTTGTATCAGTGGCGGTTTCTTCTTGAATAGGTGTAGATGAGCCCAGGGAGATTTTAGCATCTGGCCCTTGATGGGGCTCATCCTCCAACCTGTAGTGGCCGGTGTCCGCAGCTGGAGGGCCAGAGAGAGAGAGAGTAGGATGGGGCAACTAGGCTTCACTGCCATCTCCTCCTTGTTCAAAGGTCAGAAGGGAGATGTGGATCCCCAGTTGTGTCACAGCACAGAGCCTTATTCTTCAGACGCTGTGACTGCTTACCTGGAGTGTAATGTTAAAAGCCTATGAAAAGGTGGAACAGCAGCGTGAGGAGCTCTGTGGATTTGTTCTCCAGTGAAACAAGTAAAGCTGATGAAAACTATAAAAAGGCAACCATTGAAAGTCTCTGGAAATTGTAAAGACATACAGCAAATGAAGAAATATTGATTCAGCTAAACCTACTAAAACTTGGTAAGAACAGTAAGAGTCTGTGTCCTTTGAGATTTGACCCATTCTCTCTTTGTCCCTTCCCCCAGCTCAGCATGATAGAGGCTCCACCTCAGGAGGTGAGGCCAAGAAGATGGGACTAATTCTCTTCCCAGTTCCCAGTCTAGGGTTACCAATTTTGACTGGGAAAGGCAGGCTACCAGAATTTCTCATTCTAAGTTGCAGATGCTCAATTCTTGGTGAATGCAGCTGAGGGGACGGGCTTCCTCTACCAAGCCCCTTTCCATAAAATGGAGGTTCTATCTCAGGTACAGTAGGCCAAGAATACTGGATTCCCAATCACCCTTGCTCCAGCTTGCTTGTATGGCAGAAGGCCCATGCCGGGAAGAGGCAAGATAACAGGACTAGAGGCTATCACACTGCCCAGCACCCAGAGTGGTGGCTCAGAGCATTTGCCCAGGGAAAGAGGCTATCTGTGCAGTAAAGAATTTAATCTTGCCCAAAAAGATGTCTGGCCTTTGCTCTCAGCTTTTTGGAATATGTCTGATAGGAGTGTTTTTGTTTGCCTGGGGCCCTTGTTAAAATATTGTTAGATAGTCTAACAATGATTTTGGATGGGGGCTGGCCATATCTGAGTTGGGGCTGGCCACATCAGAAAGACCAACAATGTGGTTTAGGGTGGGGTCTTTGGGTGATCCCTGGAGGTTCTGGAGACTAGAGATTGAGATCATCTGGAGCTCCAATAAAATCTCTGAACACTGAGGCATGGGTAAGTGTCCCTGGTTGGCAACACTCCATGTATATTGTCACACATTGTTGCTGGGAAGGTAATGTGTCCTGACTCCATGGAGAAATGACAATGGAAGCTCCACATTTGGTACTTCCCCAGACCCTGTCCTGTGCTTTTCTTTACTTGGCTGATTTTAATCTGTATACTTTCCTTGTGATAAACTATAACCACAAGTAGAACAGCTTTCTGTGAGGTCTATGAGCCCTCTTAGCAAATTATTGAAACTGAAGTTGGTTTTGGGAACTCCTCAAACTTGCAGCTGGCATCAGAAGTGAGGGTGGTCTCGTATGGGCTGTGTGCCCTCAAATATTTCAGTTGTCCAAACTCATACAAAGTCCATTAAAAAAAAAAGAACTGTAAAGCACTGCCCAAAGGAACTGACATTATTTGAAACAGAACGTGGGGACAATTCACGCATAAAAGCACTCTTGAAAACAATGCTCCTCTTAATTAAGAGCAAAAAGCTAAATCCTAGTTCAGCTAGTTCACCAGTGAGAACTAGGGAAAGAGACGGCTAAGAAGAGCTCTCATGGAATCAGAACAAACCTCAAAGACTGGCCTCCATAACTACCCCAGCTAGAATATAATTGGATCAGACTGCTGAGCAATTTATGCCCCAAGGCACTATCAAAAACAATAGAGCAATCAACTGGTAATTGGGGCCTAATGGGCCGGTGCAACACCAAATGAAGCAGATAGCTTAAAACAGAAATGGGGAAAGAGACAAAGAGAGCCCTGTTAAAGCCCATGTCATTGCATGGTGACAGTGGCAACTCAAAGCCTCATCCTCTAACGAGTGACACCAAAGGGGGAAATAGACTTCATTAAAATATTCTAATGTCTAGATAAGTCACAAAATAAATAAGCAAACAACAAAAGCAAGCCCCATGGAGGGGGGAGGGGAATCAGTATCCAGAGTTGCTACAATATATTACCTAAAATGTCCAGTTTTCACCAAAAAATTACCAAACATTCAAAGAAACAGGAAAAGCCTGATGCATAAAAGCCAGTAACAATCTGTGAGAAGGACCAGATGGCATATTCACAAAGACTTCGAAGTAGTCATTATAAACATGTTCCAAGAAGCAAAGGACATGTGATGAAAGAAGTAAAGTATGAAGACAATATTTCATCAAATAGAGACATCAATAAAGAGATAGTATTAATATTTTTAAAAAGAACCAAATGGATATTCTGGAATTGAAAAGTACAAAACCAAACCAAACATTTATTAGGAGGGCTTGATAGTAAATTTGAGTTTTCAGAAGAAAGAATCAGTGAACTTAAGGAGAGATCAATAAAGATTATTCAATCCAGGCCGGGCGCGGTGGCTCACGCCTGTAATCCTAGCTCTCTGGGAGGCCGAGGCGGGTGGATTGTTTGAGCTCAGGAGTTCGAAACCAGCCTGACGCAAGAGCGAGACCGTCTCTACTAAAATTAGAAAGAAATTAATTGGACAACTAAAAATATATAGAAAAAATTAGCCGGGCCTGGTGGCATATGCCTGCAGTCCCAGCTACTCGGGAGGTTGAGGCAGGAGGATCACTTTGAGCCCAGGAGTTTGAGGTTGCTGTGAGCTAGGATGACGCCATGGCACTCTAGCCCGGGCAACACGGTGAGTCTCTGTCTCAAAAAAAAAAAAAAAAAAATCTAAATTGAACAGAAACGGGCCTGGTACATAGTGGGTACTCAAAAAACACTCACTGAATAAATAAATAATCCATATAATTAAAGGGAAAGTTATATGATATTCTCATTTGTTTTTCTTCAATCTATTCCCATAATGTACTTACATAAAATGCAAATGAAGGTGAAATTCTCTCTTTTAAAGTAAATTAAACTTGGAACATTCACGAGTTTGTTTGGCAAGGTGCAGTTCTCTGTTCTCTTCTTCCTTATCCCTCCGCATTCTCACCACTGGCATGAGAGACCATGGGTATCAGCAAGACAGAGTTGGGTTTGTCTATATGTTGTTTCCTGGAAGAGGCACTTGAAAGGTAATTGGCTGTTTGGAGATGCCGGTGACTGAATCCGGACCTCACATGGAAAGGTAATTGGACAGGAGCAATCCAGAAGGGCTCACTCCACCTTCTGTACTCCCAGGGTGTTCTTGATCAGCTGCTGGCAAGAAGGGCCCTTTTTGGTGATGGGCTGCGCCTGGACACCCTTTCTGCCATTGCCAGCCGCTCACAACTGTAGAAATGGTTGATCCTCTAGGTTTTGTTGGTGGCGATCACATTTGCAATAGCAATATTGTTGATGACAATTACCATTTATTAAGTACCTGTTTCACAAAACCCAAAAGTGTAGGAACCAATGCCTTAGGTTTCTTCTCCAGGGGGTTTCCAACTCTTTTAACTCAGCACCCCTTAGTTATTGCTTCCCCAATCCAATGCTTTGAAAAAATTTTTAAAAAATAAAATTGTACTTATGAACAATCTGTATTTTGTGTTCATCAAGACTGTGAGACGGCTAATCAGAACTTTTGGTCAACACAAGATAACTAACGTTACTAACCAGCTGTCTTGATTTAATTCTAGCCAAAAGCAAGGAGAGTCGATGTCTGTTTTAGCCCTTATAGCTTTGTGTTGAAAAACTATTCTGAAAATTTGACTTTTTTGAAGATACTGAAAATAATTTGGAGGTAGCCATCCTTGTTTTTAGGAAATCCTCTCAGGGACTTGGGGACTTTAGGATAATTCCTCTAGACTGAGTTGTTCATGCATTTTTGTCTCAAATTTGGAGTACTCACTTTAAGAGCCTGAGGTGGCTAGGGGTTACCATGTTTATAATTGGATGAGATGGTCTAGTACTTGTGTATTTTATCTAGGAAACCAGTTAAGGAAATTGCTGACATCTAGGTTACTGGAATTTCCTAACTGACATTTTCTTGTTGTGATGGTACAGGAAGGCAGCAGTAGTGTGATGGCAGCTTCTAGAATCAGATGCCCTGGGATTACATCCTAGCTCTGCCAGTATTATAAATAAGCATTATTGACGTACTATTTAAATGTCTTAAAATTCACCAATTGTAAATGTGCAATTTAATGATTTTTTTGTAAATGTATAGAGTCGTACAACCATCACCACAGTATAGTTTTAGAACATTTCCATCACTCTCAAAATATCCCTCATGCTAATTTTCAGTCAATTTCTAGTCCCACACCCAGTCCCAGGCAACTGTTACCCAACCCACAAGGGGGTTGTAGCCTGCGTCCGGTTACTCACTGCACAGAAAGCCAATTACTGAGACAGCGAGGATTGCCGAGGAAGAAAAGGAATTTATTATGAATGATGTCAGCTGGGAGATGGAAGAACTGCCTCAGATCTGTCTCCCTGACTAACTGAGGGTAGGGATTTTTGTAAGAGGTCCAGAAAGGTGGCTACATGTATTGGGGCAGGTGGTGTTGAAATGAACGTGTGCAGGAGATCTAATTCAGAAGTCAAAAGTCAGTGATGAACGGTGAGCCTTGAAGAATCTTGTGTTTCTGGGAAACAATTTAAAAGGTAAAAAAGTTAGCTAAACAGGGCCGGGCGCAGCGGCTCACGCCTGTAATCCTAGCACTCTGGGAGGCCGAGGAGGGATTATCACTTGAGCTCAGCAGTTGGAGACCAACCTGAGCAAGAGCGAGAGACTGTCTCTACTAAAAATAGAAAAATTAGCTGAGTGTGGTGATGTGCACCTGTAGTCCCAGCTACTTGAGAGGCTGAGTCAGGAGGATGGCTTGAGCCCAGAAATTTGAGGTTGCTGTGAGCTAGGCTGATGCCATGGTACTCTAGCCAGGGTAGCAGAGTGAGACTCTGTCTCAAAAAAAAGAGTTACCTAAACAGGAAGATTATAATGTTCTGGTCGTTGAGCCCTACTGGCCTGGGAATCCAAAGCACAAGAATACTACCAGGAAAACATATCAGGGGGTCATTTTGAGTTTGTTCATGGAGCTGATTACACAATCATTAACCTGCTTTGAATATAGTGCATTTCAAAAGGTTGTGCTGCTTTAGTCTACCACCACTAAGGCATGAAGGAGAATATCAGTTTCATTGCATCCTCATGAGTATTACATAACAGCTTGAAGTTGTGTTTACTAGTTTATGTGCATGCAGTATTTTATTCATTTAATTTATATTTCTAATAATGTATGTGGTTAAGCATTCTACACATTTGCATACTGGTTGTATTTCCTCTTTATTTAATTTTCTGCTCATGTCTTTTACTTCAAGATGTTCTTTGACCTTTGAGTTGGTACATTATGTCCTGAATCTGGGACCCCCTTTGGGGCCATATCTGGGCTAGGTTTACTGACTCAGTGTTACCAGCTCTCATGCATTTCTCTCTGCCTCCTTTCTTCTCAGCCTCTGTGGTGGTGATGGGGAGCGAGAAGGTTCTCAGTGAACCTGGTTACCGAGTTCTGTTCACTGTGTCCTTACGGGGCCTTACAGGGCCCCATTCCTCCCCACCCCCACCAAACACTTCATGCCACAAGTACCTAAATTAATTCATCTCCCAATCTGAGGTCCTGGACTTTTTGTCCATGGGCCAACTTTGTCCCACAGATGTGTTTTATTTTGTCTATTTAGTGTTAAAACGGTTTTGGAGTTTGTTGCTTTATATCCCAGTTGTCATTTTAATAAAATTTTTTATAAAAATTGAGAAATGGCACATTAGAAACTGGATTTTATTTTTTTGCATCACTTAAAAAAAAATCGCAATTTACCAACTGGGCCAGAGTTTCCCCAGGACAACAGTCAGCTGGAGCTGAGGTCAAGTGGACAGTTTCTGTTTTGCCACATTTTCCACCATCCCCAATTCTTTATGTCCCTGGAGCTGAGGCAATGACAGTCTGTATTCTTCAGTGTGCTTGTAGTGTTGTTTTCTTAAAATAGGGTTAAGAGGAAAGCAAGAAAATAAAAGCTAATGCAAGGGAACCAAGATTTCAAGGAAAATGGAAGAGAGTGTATTTGTCTGTGCAGGCGAAAATCACACCTACTTTGTGTCTGTGGTAGAAGAATACAGCATAAGGTACCTGGCCTATTTCAGTAATTTATATCACCTGCCTTCCTCAGCTGTAGGCATTTGAGTTTATGATCCCAATTTCAGAGGCCAAGTTCTCAAACTATTTTTCTTCATACCATGCAGAACTGCTAGATGAATGACAAGGAAAATTTTTTTGTTAGTATATATTGAGTTTTAAAAATAATATATTTAAAAGTTTTACATTGGAGTTAATTTTATTGCTATAATAACATCACTTACTCAGTTGCATTTCTTTAGTGGGGAAGAAAATAACAGCTAACATATACTGGGAAAATAACATATTTCCATGATGAGGCCGGGCGCGGTGGCTCACGCCTGTAATCCTAGCACTCTGGGAGGCCGAGGCGGGTGGATTGTTTGAGCTCAGGAGTTCGAAACCAGCCTGAGCAAGTGCGAGACCCCGTCTCTACCAAAAATAAAAAAAAAAGAAATTAATCGGACAACTAAAAATACATAGAAAAAATTAGCTGGGCATGGTGGCACATGCCTATAGTCCCGGCTACTCGGGAGGCTGAGGCAGAAGGATCGCTTGAGCCCAGGAGTTTGAGGTTGCTGTGAGCTAGGTTGACGCCACGGCACTCACTCTAGCCAGGGCAACAGAGTGAGACTCTGTCTCAAAAAAAAAAAAACAAAAAAAACCAAACAAACAAAATCATATCTCCACAATGCTCACAAGAGCTGACACTCTTGTGTCACCTCACACTGCTCTGACAAAATACCATAAACAGGATGGCTTAAACAGGGTGGCTTAAACAGTGGAAATTTATTTCTCACAGTTCTGGAGGCTGGGAAGTCCAAGATCAAAGTGCTGTCCCATTTGGTTCCTGGGGAGGGCTCTCTTCCTGGCTTGCAGATGGCTGTCTTCTTGCTGTGTCCTCACATGGTAGAGAGAAAGAGAGAGATTTTTCTTATGTCTCTTCTTATAAGGACACTAGTCCAATTATAAGGGCTCCACTCTTGTGATCTAATTACCTCCTAGAGGTTCCATCTCCAGTTACCATGATGTTAGGGGTTAGGGCTTCAATGAATTTTAGGGGTGGAGAAACAAAATTCAGTTCATAGCATCTTGTGAATAGTAAAGTATAAATTTATTTAAAAGCCTTGCTGAATTTATAGTCAGAATTGGTATGTAATTTCTCAATCTATTACAATGGGGGTTGAATATATTTTTTGATATTGAAAAATAAATGTGGGAAAACTTTGGTCTAACACCAAGAACACAAATGAACTGCTATTTCTATTTCTGATACTATGGGTGTCTAAGTTATCCACCACCCAAAGAATAACTGCAGGATAAAATTTGTTTAAAATTGAGGTATAATTTAATGTAGACCTTAAGTGCACAGTACAATGAGTTTTAATTAAGTCACACCCTTGTGAACACATTGTTTATCAAAATGTAGAACCTCTTTATCAGCCCAGAAAAAAGTTCCTCATGACCCTTCCAGTCAATACCTGCAGCTCTACCAAGCAACCGGAGTTCTGATTTATTTTACTGAAGATTAGGTTTGCCTGCTCTTGAACTTCTTGTAAATGACAACGTGTAGTATGTGCTTTTTGTAGGCAGCTTCTACAGCAGATGTCAGTGATCCCTGCCTCCTATATTCACTTCCTCATGTGATCTTCTCCCTTTCAATGTGTGGCTGGATCTAGGAACTTGCTTCTAATGCACAGAATACACCAAAAGTGATAGGATAGCCCTTCCAAAATTAGGTAACAAAAGAGTGTGGCTTCTGTCTTTCCCATGTCTCTGACTCTTCTCACTTGCTCTATCTGATGAAGCAAGTGGCCATTTTGTGAACTGCCCGGTGCAGAGGCCCATGTAGCAAGGAACAGCCAAGGAGGAACTCAGTCCTAACAACAAATATGGGAGTGAGCTAATCTTTCCCCAGTCGAACCTCGAGGTGACTGCGACCTTGGCTGCAACTTTACTGTCACCTGTGAAAGACCTTGAGCTAGAGGACCCAGCTGATCCACACCTGGATTCCTGACCCATAGAAACTGTGAGATAATAAATGGCCTTTTTTTAAGCCACTCAGTTTTGGGTTAATATACAAAATAGATAATGAATACATAATTCTGTGTTTGGCTTCTTCTGCTCAAGAAAAATGTGAGATTTACTCATGTTTTTGTGGGTAGAGGAGATATTCTTAAAAGTCTTATTAGAAGCATCAAAATCTATCAAGATAGCCAAAAATTCCAGAGTAAGAGAAAGTAGCAATGCTGAGAGGTGAATTGGGCACTGAGACCACATCAGCCCTGCCTTGCTGGACGGGCTGAGTGTGAGTTTCGATGTTGGTGGTAGGGGGACAGAAACCGAGGGTCAGGAGGAGTCTAACAGAAGAACATCACTCCATAAAGCTGGGGTCCCAAAGGCTTTTACATTCTCAGGGTAAGGGTGGTCCAGAAGACACATGCTCCCGGAAAGTAAGGAAATTGGCCTTGACACTGAGTGGAAGAGCTGGTGGTGAGTGGAGATGGCGAGAGAACCATCCTGTGTCTCCGTTAGCACAGGACAGCATGTTGTATCTTGGCAGACCAGCTCACTTCCCTGAGGGGTTTAAAAAAATCAAACCATGAATTTAGTTAAAATTGAAAGTTCCTCTGGGCACTTGGTAGAAGCAAGTTCAAATCCTCTGTGGAGGAACATAGCTTCATCAGAACACTCCACAGAGAAATTTCTAAGAATAATGAAATGTGCATAGGTGAGAACTACCAAGCACAGGGAACAGGACACCATGAGTAAGAACTACCAGAAAGACCTGACAGCAACAAAAAGGCTGATTCTGCTACTGGAATTGTTAAAGTCAGATTATACAACAGTTATGCTAAGATAAGGTAAGTCAAAATTAAAAATATCTATGTGGAACAGAAAACCATAAGAATAAAAAGCCTCAGTTTTGAAAAAGAAGAGAAAAAATTGTAAGAAATGAAATTAAGATCATTAAAATAAAAACCACAATGGACTGATTTAACAATGATCAGACACATCTGAAGAGACAATTAATGAACAGGGACGTGATGGATAGAGAGAGAAGGTCTAATGTCTGTCTAATTAGAGTTCCAAAAGAATCTCTAAATATAGAGAAGGGAAAGACCAAAACCACATAGAAAAATGAGCATGAGATAGGAAGAGGAAATTCACAGAAAAAAAAGCAAATAGCCTTTAGACTTACAAAAATATCTTCAACCTCATTAATAAGATAATTGAAAATTTAAACAACATTGAATGCTATTTCTCACCTATTAGATGGCAAAAATCCCAATGCTTGACAGCATATTCTATTGCTAGGGCAGGGGGAAAACAAATATCCGCATACATTGTTAGTAAGAATGCTAAATGAAGGAAAATTTGACAATATCTAGCATAATGACATATGAATTTACTCTCTGACTCAGTGATTCTACTCCCAACGTAAGTACACATGACTATTTATTGCAGCTCTATTTGTAATAGCAAAAGACTGGAAATAATCTAAAGATTAGGCACAGGGGTTTCAATGAATATGGTACAGCCATACAATAGAGTATCTTGTAGATGTAGACAAAATATTAATAAAAAGAGAAGAATATCTCTATATGCTACTATGGTATGATTACAGAATTTTTGTTAAGTAAAAAATAGAAAGGTGTAGGAAAGTGTGTAACACTAATGTTCATCTAAAAAAAAGCAGACAGAGGTGGTAAAAATGTGTGTGTGGGTGTATATGTGTATATATTTGGATTATGTATAATGATATGTGTATATATGCATGTGCATGTGAATATATTCATACAAATATGAAAATATGGATGAATAATCAAATCTAAACAAAGGTATAAGGATTGCTACAGGGAGAGGAAGCAAATAGAGTGCAGACCATAAGGATAGACGCAAGACTTTTCTGAATGTACTTTCTTTTGTAAATTTGACTTTGGAGCCATGTAAATGTTTTACACATTTATAAAACAAAATTAAATCACAAAGAATAAAAAGGATGCAATCTGTAAGAAAAAAAAACTGAGAGCAAAGAAGCAAATATATACACATCCCAGAGGTAAAAACAAATATGAGTTTAGGGATCAAGATTTTCAGTATCAGAGGAAAACAATCCAAATATAAAATGAAAGCCATTAAGTAAAACTCACAGAATCCCACATTTGAATGACTTAGGAAGTATACTCACTTAAAAAAAAGTGTTTCCTATTTTGTCCTAGAAAGGCTCAGAAATAATGACAAATTTATAGCAGCAATGAGGGATTCCAGTGAAGGTAGCAAGTAGACAGGTATGCAAGTCTGGATAACCAGCCAGGGGGACCAGCCGAAGTTCTAAATTTGGGGGTCCTCAGCATACAGGCAGTTCTGCAAGTCAAGAGATTGGATAGTGTCACCAAAGGAGTGAGCACAGACAGAAAAGAGAGAGGACCAAGGACTGACTCCTGGGATTCTTCTTGGGTGACTTCGGAGTCTCCTCACACTCCTTGCTTTGGTTGGTGCACCCACCCTCCATCCCCACCCCCAAAAGGTCTTCTCTCAGCGTCCAGGGACTTCTTCAAAGCACAATTCAGACTATCCAACTCTATTTCCTAAGCCTCCTCAATGGTTTCCTGTTGTTCCTAGACAAAAGTTCAAACTCCTCACCAAGAGCATCTGACTCCACCCTCCTCCTCTGGCCTTTTCCTCTCTCACTCTGCAGACCAGTTCCTCTACCGCATAGTTCTATTTATTCCTCAAATACATTGATCTTTCTCATTTCAGGGCCTTGGAAAAGCTGTCTCATCAGCCGGGAACCTCATCTTTGCAGGGTTGGCTCCTTCTTTTCATTCAGATTTCAACTTAGAATGCCACTTCTTCACAGAATTCGTTCCTGAACACCCTCTCTGAAGTATTCCCTGAGTAGTCACCCAAACACATTGCTCCATGGTGCTTTTTTTATAGCACTTACATCTGACATTGTCTTATGTATCTGCTCATTGTCTGTCTCTCTTACCAGAATCTAAGCTCCAATTCAGAGAAACCCCATCTTGGTCACTGCTATTTTCTCAATGCCTTGAATGGCAGATCCCACTTAGTAGGCAAGCAATAAATAGTCGTTAAATACAAGAGTGATTGACTTGGATTTTGCAGCCTTTTTGATTTCCAAATTCAGGGAGAGAACCTTGGGCTGCCATTTTTCATTTGTCTAGGTTTGTTTTTCTTTCTTCATATCCACCTTTTACTTCTTCACCAGCTCCTCCACGGTAACAAAGCCTTATTCAAAAGGCTGTGAATCAGAGGACTGTGTAAAGAAGTTACTTTAATCTAAATGCTCCCGACCTAATGGAATGCACCCAGTGGCTCCCGGGAGGAGATTGGGTGGAGTAGGCCAGGGCCGCGTCTGAAACAGCATCTGCCACGGTGCAGCCATGGAGGAAGTTCTAGAGCCGTTCTTCGTTTTTGTAGGGTTGTTGGTGTGCCTGGTCTGCCTGGTGAAGTGCATGAGATTCTTCAGATGTGTTTTACTGAACTTCCGGAAAGTTTGGCCAACACCTTTCTTGCGGTCAATGGGCCAGTGGGCAGGTAAGGGGAGCGTTTCATCTCTTGTTCTGTTGTTGTTCCTGCTTATTGCTATTTATGTCTTAAAAGAGATATTGCATCTTTTCTCTCTGAGAGCAAAGATGTAATTCTTTCAGGGGATTTTAATTTGGGGATTAGAAAGTATGAGTGAAATTAGAATTGTCTGAAACACAAGATGTGGGGCTTCAGGAGAATAATTAGAGAAGGTTGCTGCTTAACTCTTGCCTGTGTGCTTGTCCTTGGCCCCACTAGCTGGGTTCTCTTCTTTTCGGGCTTTTCTGATAATACAAATAATAAATAACGCAAAACTTTTTGTGTCCTCTTATCCAGATTTTCAAAAGCCCAGGGTGCTGCTTCCATTTTGTCAAAGGGTGTTTCAAAATTTTAAAATTCAAATACTTTTAATTCACTTTATTAAAAAATAATGGTTCATCACTTTTATGAAGTGAGGATGTTACAGGATCAAGGCGACAAAGATCTCTGTATGAAATCTGGGTCTGGTTTGTGTGAGTTAAATGCTGCCTCCCAAAGGGGTTTATCTACTGGAACCACCATGCAGAATTTCAGCCCCATGGTTGAGGTTAAAGTGAAGGGCATAAGGTCATGGTTTTGGCATCTCTTTGAATGAAATGCTAAGGTCTTTACAGAGGCTTATATTTTAAAGTTGGGCACACACACCCACAAAAATCCACTGACTTAAAAAAATTTCAGTGACTTTAAAAATATCACTCAGGCTAAACAGTAAAGATTATAACCCTTTGTATGTAAGCCTTATAGGGCTGCCAGATAAAATACAGGATAGGATACCAGTTAAATTTGAATTTCAAATAAACAAGGAATAGTTCTTTAGTATGTTTAGCCCAAAAATTGTATGGGACATACTTATACTGAAAAATTCATAATTTACCTGAAATTTGGATTTAACTGGCATTTTGTATCCTTATTTGCTAAACCTAGCAAACTCACAAACTTAGCAATGGAAATTAAAAAAAAAGTATCCTATGAGAAATTGTTTGGAATAACAAATGGATTTTTAACTGTTGCTTCCTATATTTGCAGTGTGCGTGTACGTGTGTGTGTGTGTGTATTTCTTGCCTCTTAGGGCAGCACGCTGTCTGCAGTGAATTTGCTCAGCAGCATAAGCTTGAGTGTCCTGGATCCAAATATCCCACTCCACACAGTTTCAATTGCCTATGTGCTGAGTGGACGCAGAGCTCTGAGCAGCCGCTGCACATCTGTGTGGGGCAAAGCCCGTCTAAGAACACACATTACAAAAGAAGTTCAAATGGGGCCAGAGACTTAGAGCATTTGTTGACTCAGAATAAAAAAACATAGTTTTAACCTGTTTTTATGAGTCAAGATGGAATAGAGTTATCATTAGCCAGAGTAAAGTGTCTCTGGGCATAGGCAGATTTTGGGAAGATGATATATTTCAAGCGTGGGGCGACAAGAAAATCCAGTTACTAGTGACTAAATCTTTAAACTCCTCAGATAGAGTACCTTGAGCTCTGTGCTGGATTTCCTAATTATTTCATTAGTGTATTTTTATGGACTTGGGGCCCCAAAGTCAGACAGCTTGGGTTCAAATCTTTTCATCAGCATTTTTAGCAATGTGACCTTGATCACATTAAGAACTTTCCCTCCCTTGGATTCCTTATCTATAAACTTAGGATAATAATGGTTCCTGCAATATAAGTTTGTTTTGAACATTAAATGAGATGATGCATCTAAAACACTTGAAACAGTACATGGTAGAAAGTAAGCATCTAACAGTTACCAGTAGTCATTATTGATGTTATTGTCTTAACCATAGTATAGGCCCTCTAGTGGGTGATTCTGAAGATTCCCCCTAATGGAGAGGAAGGTGATGCGTGAGATAACCCTGAGCATAGGCCTTCTACCAACACGAACAGAGAGTATGCACGGATCCACTTAAAAGTTCCTAAATGAACACATAAAATCCTTCATAATTATTAAAATGAGGGTGCTGCTGTCAGTGTGCTTCTTGAAGCTTGTACAACTTGGCTTGTACTCACTTTCAGGTAAGCTAAATGTATCTTTTGTTCACATTTTTTGAAAGAATGCCCTTTAATTGTTGGTGCAAAAGTAAATTGCAGGCATGAACATACATACTGAATTGTGAATTTTGAAGTTGTGATACTCACACGAATGAGGTTTATCCTAGAGCTCAGCCATTAAATATGTGTGTAATCTTGGATATAAAAGGACTAGAAGACCTATTTGATTGTGGTATATTAAGAGATGGTACAAATTCTTCAGGTTCCTGGATTTCACAACCTTCCCTTTTTGCATTTCTGTATTTTCCTCTTTGCTAAGTTCCCTGACTTGCACAGGCTTTGACCGCTGCTGTCTGTCCTGTGGGCTGAGAGTGGGAAGAGGCAGAACTCGACTTTTAGAAAGAACCTTGAAATGTCCTTACAATGACAGATGAGTGGGTGGTTAGAGAGATAATAGGGAACAACGCTTGTCCTTGTAGAGTTAAGGCTTAACGATATCTAGATCCTTACGGGGCCTGGATAAAATGTTTCCTGGCTGAGGTTCTTTGTTTCATTTTGGAATGTGCTTTCCATGGCCTCACCAATCCTTCCCCCCGCAAAAAAAGCATCATTTTGGGCGTTTAGCGAAGGTTGTCACGAGCTGGTGAAGTGGGTTGGGGGGCAGGGCAGAGGATGCTCCTTTAGAATATTAAATGTCCTGGAGACTAGGCTTGCAAGAACACATAGCCAGTGGGAAAGAAAAATTTAAAGGTGAATTCTGTCATTTAAACCCACTCCTGCTTTTCGCAGTGATCACCGGAGCAGGAGATGGGATTGGGAAAGCGTACTCATTCGAGGTAAGTCGTCTTCTTGGAGACTTTCTCCTCCCCTCGTACTGAATGCATTATAGTCATGTGACATCCACCCTAAACACTACTTTTCTGAATATGAAAGCCGTAGACATCCATTTGAGTTGGAAAATATCTTCTACAGAAAAGCAAACTAAAAAATCATATTCTCACTCCCTGCACATCTTTTTAAAAATACAGTGATACTCAAAGGTGGGGGTATATCCCCTTAAGAATTGTTTTGGAAATTTATGGGACATTGGTATTTTCTAGTGTAATTGTGCCATAAGTGTTTATATACTTAAATCTAATTTTAAAAACATTATTAACTACTTTCCTTTTATATATCCTTCACATTAAGCTAGGGCATATATTGAATTTTTATAAAACCATTTCTGTAGGCAGGACATTATCAGTGACTTTTACCTCAAGAAGACTAATGGGCATTAGAAAATATTCTATAAAAAGGGATCTGATAGAGCTGAGAGTCACTGTAATATGATTAGCATTTTTGGGTATTTCCTTCCAGGCTTGTTTCTCTGCAGATAGATAAATAAATAGATAGTTATACTTTTCAAAAATGCATTTGTAGTATATGTAGTTTTGTATGCTATTATTGTTACAAATTTCACATTCTCATTAATAAAATATTGTTTCTTAGAATTTCTATATATTTCATTTCTTCCTCATGCCTATTATACTGACCTCTAGAACCATATCAAATGTAACAGAAGAATACAAAGAATCCCAGAAATTGTAACAGGATGGCTGCTAAAAAATCAATAACACCCGCATCAGGTGCAGTGGCTCACACTTGTAATCCCAGCACTTTGGGAGTCTGAGTCAAGAGGGTCTCTTGAGCCCAGCAGTTCGAGACCAGCCTGGGTAATAGCAAGACCCTGTCACTGCAAAAAATTTAAAAAGTAGCTGGGCATGGTGGTGTGCACCTATAGTCCCAGCCACTTGGGAGGCTGAGGCAGGAGGATGGCTAGAGGTGAGGAGTTGGAGGCTGCAGTGAGCTAAGATGACACCACTGCACTCTAGCTGGGGCAACGAAGTTGTCTCAAAAAAAAGGAAAAAATCAACAACACCTTTAATATAATGAAAAGCATTTCTATTCACAATAGAAAAATAATCCCAGAAACACACTTAATATAAAATTTGCAGGTCTTTTTAAAGAAAACTGTAAAACTCCATTGAGAAATATAAGAGATATTCTGAATAAGGGAGAAAAATACCATATTTCTGAAGAGAAAGATATTCGAAACCTAGCAATTTATCTCAAATCCCAGATCAGTATACCATTATTTTTTAAATGTTACATTTGGTTGCGAGCATTTTCTTATGTCAAAAACATGATTTTTAGATGGTAACATAATATCCTATCAAACGGATGGCCCATAATTTAGCCATTTCCTGGTTGGAAATTTTAATTTTTTGTAATTTTTCCTCATTTTACATAAAATTGGGAATAAATACATGTACTTTTCTGCTTATCTCCAGATAAGCAGAATTATTTTCCTTGGACTTGCTGGGTCAGAGGTTGTGAACATATTTAAGGATTTTGTGCTTTCCATTAAAGTTATAGTAATTTACACCACCTTCTGAGAGAGATGTTGTCTCAGTTTAGGTTGCTGTAACATATTACCATAAGGGTGGCTGAAACAAACATGTAAGTCTCACAGTTCTGGAGGCTAGGAAGTCCAAGATCAAGGTGCCGACAGATCTGGTGTCTGGTGAGGACTCCCTTCCTGGTTTACAGACAGCCGTGTTCTCCATGTACCCTCACACGGCAGAGGGCAGAGAGAGGGGAAGCAAGTTCTCTCATGTTTCTTCTTATAACGGCACAAATCCCAACCTGAGGGCCTGGCCCTCATGATCTAATCACCGCCCAAAGGCCCCAACTCCAAATATCATCAAATTGGGGGTTAGAATTTCAACATATAAAATTTGGTGGTGGGGGGGGCAAAAACATTTAGTTCACATGGAAACTACATTAACCACAGTATGGTATGAAGTGTTTCTTGTCCCTGAAGGCCTGCATCATAATAAAACCACTTCTGTGAAATGGCAGGGCAAGGCATCTTGGAGGCACTGGATAGAACCGAAACCATGACAGTTAAAAAAGCTCTTTGCACTAGTCCTTTGGGTCTGTCCCCCTCATCCTTCATCCCTGATGATGACTTTTTGTTAACTGACCTTCTGCTTCAATTTTGTTTTTATTTTAAGGTAAAGAGTTCTTCTTTGTGGTCATCCTAATGGCATACAGTAATTTACTGGTGATCAGTGGTGGCCAGCATTTGAAAGATGAGTGGTCATATTTGAGTGTTGAGTTTGGAGACACCACACAGCAACCACTTTTTAAAGCAAGGTGTCTTCCACCCCAAAAAATCAGAAGGAAAGCTTTCTAGCTGTTTGCATTAAAACTATATAACCTTTAATATAACGATTTCCCAGCTTAGACTAGATTTCTGGAAAGCCCTAATATCAACCAAAAGATGAATCACCTTACCTCTAAGTTCTCTGAATTGTTGAACAATTCATGTTCTTTCTTTCTGGTTTTCCAGATTTTTTCCTCAAATTCATGCTAACCTGACCTGCGTGTGGTCCCCTTGATAGCTCAAGATTCAGACACTCTTTTTTCTACTTAGAGGGGACCCCATGTGGAAGCTCTTCTTAGCTACTCATTTCTTTACCATGTCACAAAGCAATGGCCTGGGGGTTGGGAGCCGTGAGTTCCAGTCTTTGCTCTGACATTCACTGTCTGATGATTTTGGACAAGTTACATATCCTTTCTGGGCTTCTGTGTCTTTACTGGCACAAAAGATACCTCCCCAAAGCCCTCAAGTCCTAACTTTCTGTTCTTTTCTGGACTGATTCTTGCCGTGTTCTTCTCCTTGTGGGATCTTTTTCTTCTTTGCCTGTTGTTCTTTTCTGAGGCTGTGTAAAACAATTTTCTGGGCTCCCAACCTCTTCTTCATACAGGCTTTTCTCCCTTCCAGAAAGCCCATTCTTTTCTCCCTAATAATTGTTGCTTCCAGGAAAGCAGTTCGGAGTCTGGAATGCTGTGGACCGCAATGGTTAAGAGACCAAGGTGGGAATGGATCAGACAGATGCGTGCAAACCCTGCCTCTGATGCTCGCTGGCTGAATTTCCACATCTGTGAGCTGGAGGTGAAGTCAATCTCACCTGGGCTTTTGTCAGGGTTAAACAGGATGAGGTGGGCAAAATGCTTTACACAGAGTAAGCTCTCCAAGGTTATTCACTGTTCTTATTGAGTATTTAAACAGTGCTTCCTTTCATATATAGTGCCTTTTCTTTCTTGAGATTGTATTAGTCAGGGTTCTTCAGAGAAACAGAACCAATAGGGTGTGTATGTGACCGTGTGTCTCTTTATATATACACATATATGTATATGTAGAGAGAGCGCACACATGCAAGAGATAGAGATATTTATTTTAAGGACTTGGCTCACATGATGACGGAGGCTGGCATGTCCAAAATCTGCAGGGTAGGCTAGCAGGCTGAAGACCCAGGGAAGAGCCAATGCTAAGTTCAAATTCAAAGGCCATCTACTGGCGGAATTCCCTCTTCTTCCAGGAAGGTCAATCTTGTTTCATTAAGGCTTTCAGCTGATTAAGTGAGGCCTACCTACATTATGGAGGAAAATATGCTTTATTCAAAGTCTATTAATTTCAATGTTAATCTCATCTAAAAAAATACCTCCATGGAAACACATAGAATAGTGTTTGACCAAATATCTGAGTACCAGGGGTTAGCCCAGTTGACAGATAAAATGAACCATCATAGAGAATGAAAATATATTATATTTACCCATGTTTTTCTCTTTCTGTTGTTCTTTGTTTCTTCCCAATGTCCCAAGATTCCTTTTTTTGTCACTTGCTTTCTGTTTGGAGAACTTTCTTTAGCTATTCTTTTAGGGTAGGTTTGCTGGCTACAGTTTCTCTTAGTTTTTCTTTATTCAAGAATGATTTCCCCTTCATTCCTGAAGGATAGTTTCCCTGGATATAGGATTTGCAGGTGACAGTCCTTTTCTTTTAGCAATTAAAAAATGTTGTACCACTTCCTTCTGGCCTCTATGGTTTCTGATGAGAAATCCAATGTTATTTGGATTGCCTTTCCCCAATAAATAAGGTATTATTTCTCTCTCTGCTTTCAAGATATTTTTCTTTGTCTTTAGTTTTCTAAGTTTGGTTACATGTTTCTTGGCATGGATTTCTTTGGCTTTATCCTTTTTGAGGTTCACTCAGCCTCTTGAATCTATAAGTTTATAACTTTTCACAAATTTGGAAAACTTATTTCTTTGAATACTGTTTCAGCCCTGCACTTTTCTCTCCTGACACCCCAATAACATGAATGTTAGATTTTTTTTTTTTGTAGTCCAATGGGTCCCTGAGATTCTGTTCCCTTTTTTGGTGTATTTTTTTTCTCTGTTGCTCAGACTGGGTAACTTGTCTTCAAGTTCACGGATTCTTTTCTTTATCCCCTTCATTCTGCTATTAATCCCATCCATTGCACTTTTTACTTTGGTTATTATATTTTTCAGTTCTAAAATATTCATTTGATTCTTCTTTCCATCTTCTATTTCTTTGCTGAAACTTTCTATATTTTCCATTTGTTTTTCATGTGTTCATAATGGCTTGTTGAAGCATTTTTATGCTTTAAAATCGTGTCAGATAATGCTAACATCTGTGTTATCTCAATGTTGGCATGTGTTGATTATCTTTTCTCATTCAGATCGAGATCTTCCTGATTCTTTGTATGATGAGTGATTTTTGAGTGACTCCTAGACATTTTTGGTTTCATGTTATGAGACTTTGGATCTTATTTCAATCTTCTGTTTCTTTTGGTCCATACTGACATGGCTTTGAGGAGTGGGGGCTAACTTGGGCCTCCAGGTGGGGTGGAGGTCCAGGTTCTCCATTTGGGGGGTACTGCTACCTCATTACTGCAGGATGGGAGTGGGAATTCTGGCTCCCTCTGAGGCCTCTGCTGACACCACTGTGGCTGGGAGGGGCAGCAGTACCTCTTTATTGCTCTCCACAGGCCTCCAGTGACACTTAGGGAAGGAGGCCTTATGATCACTGGGTACCAGTGAAAGTCCTAGCTCTTCACAAGGCCCCCTCTGTTATTGTTCCAGGAGGAGGGAGAAGAGAAGTTGGGGGGCGGTGGCAGCTGGGGTGAAAGCCTCAGCTCCCTACTTGATCTTCTCTGATGGCAGCCTGGCAGGGGTGTGGGGGCTCCTTGCTCCAGAGCCTCACTAGGGTGGAGATCTCAGATCCCCCTCAGGCTTTGGTAACAGGAGTAGGGGCGGGGCCATAGTTTTTTTCTGAGGTGCTTGCTTGGAGTAGAGCAGTTATTATCTAAAAGTTTTCTATCTTGCTAGGCTTCCCCTTTTCTGATCCTTTGGTTAGAGAGAGCAAGCTTTTGTTGGGACTTTTTATGTCTGCACCTGTTGGCATTTCTGAATGGCCAGCTTCTCCAGCGAGAAGTCTGGGGTACAGGAAGCAAAAAAGAAAGCCTGAGAAATCATCCCCGTGAGCCCCCCTGGCTGATCTTCTCTTCATGTTTTGGAGTCTTCTTGTGTTTGTTTTATGTATTATGTTCAGGTTTTTAAATTGCGCCTAATTGTGGGAATAGGAAAAGTAGTACTTCTCCTCCACCTTCCCAGAAGCCTGTTCTGTCTTCCATTTTAATGTAATCAGTATTTATCTGTAGAGTGGCAGGAGAGGCTTTGCCTCCGGTTAAAGGAATCTCAAGCATCACTTGAAGCAGGTGGGAAAAAACCGTGGCCAGGGCTGGGCCAGGGGTGGTGGGAAGGACGGGAGCGAGTCTGCTCTTCCTACCTCGGAAGCCACTGCTCGCCCTCTTTTTCACACCACTCCCACTCCCTTAGCACCTGAATTCAAGGCCTGTCTTTTATTCTCCGCCACACAGAGGAAGCCCTGTCTTTCCCTGCGTTCCCACCACCCATTGTAGATTAGCAGCTCCAAGCACCTTCCTTGACCCAGGCCCCAACATACAGTAGAAGGAAAACAAGGCCCATTCATCGCGGCCGCGGCCATTCTTCCTCCGGACGGGTTGGCGGTGAATTCTGGGAGAGGGAGGGCTCCTGCGGCTTAACTTGCTGAAAAGGGGGCGGCAAAGCCCGTGTATGGGGCCTGTCAGCCCGGACATTCTGGAATAAGATTGAGTCCTGCTCGAGCGGACAAAGGGAACAATGCCGGCCCAGACAACCAAGTGTTCTCCCGTGCCCCCCTCCTGGCCCAGACCACTTCACATGGAACCTTTAAAAGGTCTATGGCTCTTGAGAGAAATGGCACAATTAAGGAGAGGCTGGAAGCCCACCGGGCAGAGAGCATCCTTTGTGCTGAAAATGCAAATTGTTTTCCATTTAATGGACAATCTCCCCTTGAGAAGGCTGATGAAGCGAATTCTGAGACAAAGGTGCTTAATTCTTTAGCCATCCTTTTGACCGATTCCAAGACTTAAAAATGGGGGCTGGAGGTGGGGGTGGGAGATTTTCCATGGCGAGACACAGGGAGGAGACTTGGGGATGTCATTGGCAGGGGTCAGTCTTGAAATAGCACAGTCCTTGGTTGATGTTTTTAAAAAATTAAAAAAAAATTTTTTTTGATGGACTTTATTTTGTAGAGCAGTTTTAGGTTCACAGCAACGTTGAGCAGGTCCAGAGATTTCCCAGGTACCTCCTACCCCCTCACAGGCACGGCCTCCCCATTATGCGCTTCCCCCACCAGAGGGCTGCGTTTGTCATAATAATCGATGAACCTGACACATCGTTATCACCCAGAGTCCACAGCTTACATTCAGATTCACCCTTGGTTCAGGTTTCTGTGGTGGTTGTTTTTCAGAGGAGAGCGTGACAAGCGCAGCCGAAGGTGTTTCTTTCAGGGAACCTGCTGCCTCCTTCTCCTTTGCTCTGTCTGGCCAGAGCAGAGCATCATGTAGCGTCAATAAATATTGACATGAATGTCTTTGAGAGGTTTTCTGAGCCTTAGTTTCCTTTAAATCATAGCTATGTTCCAGCCAAACTGTCATGAATAAACTTTTTTGTATGTCACATTTGACTATTTTAGGAAATCAACTATTAATATGTAAAGGGAACAACAGATGCATGATTTCCTCTCTTTTATAAAGTGACACCTCACTGTATAGATTCCAGATCAGGGGTGGAACTCGTGACAATACCTTGGTGGTGTCAGTACCTTCAGCTGTCCAGGGTCATGGTTGAAGATCACCTGTCTGAGTGAATATAATTTACTTTTAAAAACTTCAGCATAGATGATGTTGAAACCGTCTATATTAAAATAACATAGAGCCATAAGGTGTAAATAGTAATCAAAGTCTGATTTTTATAAAAGTATAGATATAGCCAGAAGTTAACCAGGAATTTTTCCCTAACTTCCTTAGTGCTGTAACTGGTGACTGCTTCATGGCACTATCCTCCCTGATAGGTGCAAGATTCTTGACTCCCCCACTACTTCTATAGGTGACATTGCCATTGTAAAGCCCAACACTTGTGCCTCTGTAGATGACCTCACTATTATAAAGCCTAAGACTGGTCTTTGAAGTATTTTTCGGACTCTGCATTCCGAGGGGACACACTGATGCCAACCGGACTCGTGGACAGGCAAGAGAACGAATCCACAGCCTTGAGACCCTCTACCCAGGAAATCTCCCAACTGAGAAGATAACCTCTGCTTCCCAGCCCTATGAGTTCATCCCCAGCCAATCAGCAGACCCAATTCCCTAGCCCTTTGCCTGCCAAACTATCTTTAAAAACCCTTTCTCTCAAATTCTCGAGAAGATGGATTTGAGAAATTCCTCCATCTCCTTGGATGGTAGCTGCGATATTAAACCCTTCCTCTGCCGTAACCCTGCTGTCTCAGTGTATCGGTCTCCTCTTGAGCAGCAGGCAGTGAACCTGGTTGGGCTGTAACAGTGTGATATACATGTGGGTCAATTAGGTTTTTAATTTTAAACAGCTTTTTGAGATATAATTTATATACCACAAAATTCACCTGTTTCAAATTGTTTACCGTCAGCACCACCCAGTTTTAGAACATTTCCATCACCCGAATAAGGTCCCTCACACCTGGTTACGATTAATCCCCCACCCCCATCTGTAGCCCTGGGCTGCCACTAATCTTTTCAGGACATTTCATATAAATGCCACCATACAACATGTGGTCCTTTGTGACTGGCTTCTTCCACTGAGCAGGTTTTTTAGGCTTATTCATGTTATAGCATATGTCAGTAGTTCTTTAATTTTTATTTCAGAAGAATATTCTATTATATGGATATATTACATTTAGTTTATTCATTTACCAGTTGATGAATGTTTGGGTTGTTTCCATTTTTGGCTATTATGAATAATGCTGTTATGACTGTTGATATATGAGTTTCTGTGTGGACATATGTTTCCATTTCTCTCGAGTGGGTCACCTAGGAGTGGAGCCACTGGGTTGTATGGTAAATTAGTTTAAGGTTGGCTGGTCGTAGTCCACATTTCTGCAGCAGTTGGATAGCAGTTGAAGTACCCTCATCCGGTACTGCTCAGTGGTGGCGTGTATTGGTTTCTCCTACTTGCCCCTCTGGATCCACTCCCTGTGCCCCAGGAAGCTGACGTGCACTATTGGGCTTCCTTGACCTCTGATTTCAGCTGGATGGGCCAGTGGGGAACACTGGCAACAGGTAGGAGGGAGAGAGAAGAGTGAGTTCGGGTTAACTCCCTGCAGATCGTAGAAGGCTGGCTGTGTCCTCTGCTGAAGGTCGCAGCTCCTGTTGGATGGGCTTCTCCACATGGCTATTTCTCCACATTCTAGTAACTGTTCATCCCTCCAGCCTTTTGGATCCCCTGGGTGACAGCAGCTCTGCTCTTATGAGCCCCAGTGTATTGCACTGTCCCGTGTAGTTTCTCTACACCCACACTTTGTAAATTGTCCCTTTAGTAAACTCTCTTCACATTACATAATTTAAATATGCTGTCTATTTCTGCCAGGACCCTGGACAAATCGAGTTTTTAGTTAATTTTTAAAAATGCTAAATCAGGCCCAGTGCGGTGGCTCACGCCTGTAATCCTTGCACTCTGGGAGGCTGAGGCAGGCGGATCATTTGAGCTCAGGAGTTCGAAACCAGCCTGAGCAAGAGCGAGACCCCGTCTCTATTAAAAAAATAGAAAGAAATTAATCGGACAACTAAAAATATATAGAAAAAATTAGCTGGGCGTGTAATCCCAGCTACTCGGGAGGCTGAGGCAGAAGGATTATTTGAGCCCAGGAATGTGAGGTTGCTGTGAGCTAGGCTGACGCCACGGCACTCACTCTAGCCCAGGCAAAAGAATGAGACTCTGTCTCAAAAAAAAAAAAAAAAAAAAAGCTAAATCAGAGTTCATTGACTTCTATGCTTCAGGTAACTTGACCTTCATTAGAAGGCTTGCCCCTTAGCCTAACAGGTGTTATAAATAGTTTTCCTGAGGAAATTATTTACGGTGAGGAAATGCAGTTCAAGATATGTGGATTGGTTAGAAATATTGTACAGGCACTTCCGCCCTTGTACGAACAAAGGTGTAATGTTGGGTGAGCATGGTAGAGTAGTATTCTTGAACTGTGATTTAGATCTATGTCTTGCCACTTAGTGGAGGATTCTGTCACCTGATCCAGCCAAAAGGTTGACCACATCCTTCCTCCAAAATATTATCATGTCTAACTGGGATGAGCCTTCATGAAAGGCATTTAGAGGACTGCTTGAGGGACAGAGAGCTGGATATTCCACTGAGCTTAGAAGAACAGGTTCCTGACTATTTTGACGTGGCTTACTAATAAACGTTTTATGTGTTGTAGAGTTCAGTCTGAGGCTTGCTAGCATTGTAACACACCATCTGCTGGCTAGGTTGTGAGAGAGGAGACCTACAGCCCTCATCTACCTCTAATTACTAGAGGCCACAAGAAAAACCCAACAATTATGAGCAAACAAATAGGCTTAGGTCAGATAAAGACTACAAATTTATGGCCTGCCATGCCATCAGTTCTGCCCAGTTATAGACAGAGCTTGCTAGGGAAATATGTGCAATCACTCTGGCCTGTGGAAAATCACTCAGCCCAACCAGCCACAAGCAGGGAGGCCTCACTCAAGCCCCAGGCAGCACCCACCCATTGCACATACATCTTCTGTGCCCTTTTCAAGAGCACTGCCATCTAATTTTTGTGTATTTCTTTTGTTCTCCTTTAACTTTTTAAAGAATTGAATCTTCCCATCCATCTTTATTGAGGTATAACTGACAAATAAAAATCGTATATATTTAAGGTATATGACAATATATTGATATATGTATACATTGTAAAATAATCACCACAATCAAATTAATGAACATAACTATTACCTTATATCATTAACATTTTGTTTTGTTTTGTTTTTGTCGTGAGAACACTTAAGAATCTATCCTCTTAGCAAATTTTAAGTATACAATACAGTATTGTTAGCTATATTCACATTGCTATCTGTTAGGTCTCCAGAACTTACTCATCTTGCATAATTCAAATTTTGTGTTTATAATCTCCGTTTGTCCTTCCCCCAGCCCCTGGCAACCACTATTCTACTCTACTTCTATGAGTTTGGTTATTGTAGATTCCACATATAAGGGAGGTTGTGAAATATTTGTCTTTCTGTGTCTGGCTTATTTCATTTAGCATCATGTCCTCTAGGTTCATCTATGTTGTCACAAATGTCAGGATTTCCTTCAATTTAAAGGTTGAATAATATTCCACTATGGGGTGTGTGTGTGTGTGTGTGTGTGTGTGTGTGTGTGTGTGTACTATATTTTCTTTGCCCATTCATCTGTTAATCGAAGGTCCATGTCTTGGCCATTGTGAATAATGCTGCAATGAACCTGGAAGTGAGAATATCTTGAGGAGAACCTGATTTCCTCTGGATATATACCCAGAAGTAGAATTGCTGGATCATGAGGTAGTTCTATTTTTTATTTTCTGAGGAACTTCCATATAATTTTCCATAATGGCAGTACCACCTTACATTCTAACCAACAGTGTACAAGGGTTCCCTTTTCTCCACATCTTGGCAATACTTGTTATAGTTTGTCTTTTTTATAACAGCCACTCTAACAGCTGTGAGGTGATAGCTCATTGTGGTTTTTTTTTTTTTTTTTTGAGACAGAGTCTCACTCTCTTGCCTGGAGCGAGTGCCGTGGCGTCAGCCTCGCTCACAGCAACCTCAAACTCCTGGACTCAAGCAATCCTACTGTCTCAGCCTCCCAAGTAGCTGGGACTA
>CAUYSK010044839.1:0-22514 GCA_963575035.1 Avahi laniger | reverse complement strand
AGAGGAGGCCGGGCGCAGTGGCTCACGCCTGTAATCCTAGCACTCTGGGAGGCCGAGGCGGGAGGATTGTTTGAGCTCAGGAGTTCGAGACCAGCCTGAGCAAGAGCGAGACCCTGTCTCTACTAAAAATAGAAAGAAATTCGCCCAACAACTAAAAATAGAAAAAATTAGCCAGGCATGGTGGCGCGTGCCTATAGTCCCAGCTACCTGGGAGGCTGAGGCAGGAGGATCTCTTGAGCCCAGGAGTTTGAGGTTGCTGTGAGCTAGGCTGACGCCACGGCACTCTAGCCCAGGCAAGAGAGTGAGACTCTGTCTCAAAAAAAAAAAAAACAACAGGGAATTGGTGGGAATGGGTTAGACTAAATGATCTATAAAGTCCCTTTGGTACAGAAATTCTGTGAGTCTGTGTTCTTCCCAAGACTTCTACTTCCCAGGAGAAATGCTCACAGTTCTGCCAGCTATTTTCTGTATCTCAGTTTCTAACAAATATACAGTCTTGATCACCCTCCTCTGGGGGAACTCTTCTGTCTCAATGTCCTTTTTTTTTTTTGTTTGAGACAGAATCTTGCTCTGTCTCCCAGGCTAGAGTGCCGTGGCGTCAGCCTAGCTCACAGCAACCTCAAACTCCTGGGCTCAAGCAATCCTCCTGCCTCAGCCTTGCAAGTAGCTGGGACTACAGGCATGCACCACCACACCTGGCTAATTTTTCAATTTTTAGTAGAGGCGGGGTCTTCCTCTTGCTCAAGCTGGTCTGGAACTCCCGAGCTCAAGCAATTCTCCTGCCTCAGGCTCCCAGAGTGCTAGGATTACAGGCATGAGCCACCCCGCCTGGCCTCAATGTCCTTCTTAAAGAACCCCAGCCAGGATGCTGGACATGATCTGACCCATGCAGAGTCCAAACACCACGCTCTCCTTTTCACCACATTGCTACATCACGAACCATGAGCTTGTAGTCCGTTGCATCTCCCCAGGCCCTTCTTACACCCTCTGTCAAGGCTTGGCCATCCCATGTTTACCCAATTGTTTTGTTTTGTTTTGCAATTTCTGATTGTCTCTGTAGGACTTTCCAATTTGCCTCTTTAAATTCCACCTTAATATTTTTGGTTTGTTATTCCAGCTTTTAAAATGTTTTCCAATACTGATTCTATTAGCTAGCATATGAGCTACCTTCTTCATTAGTTTCCTGGGGCTGCCGAAACAAATTACAAACTGGGTCACCTAAAACAACAGGCATTTATTTTCTCACAGTTCAAGAGATTAAAAGTTCAAAATCCAAGTGCCAGCAGGGCCGTGCTTCCTTAGATGCTCTAAGGAGAATCCTTCCTTGCCTCTCATAGCTTGCGGACGTTGCCAGCAAGTCTTGGCATTCCTTGGCTTATAGCTGCATCCGGCTGATTTCTCCCTCCGTCTTCACTCGACTGGCTTCTTCCTGCATGTCTCTGTATCTCTGCATCTCTGAATTTGCCTCTCCATATAAAGACGCTAGTCATTAGATTAAGGGTCTACCCTAATCCAGAATGACCTCATCTTAATTTGATTACATCTGCAAGGATCCTATTTTCTAATAAGGTCACATTCACAGGTTCGGGGTAGACATGAATTTCACGGGGACACTGTTCAACCCAGTACATACACCTCTCAGCCTTATGATTGCTGTCTCTATCCCACTTTCTCACTGACTGCCCTCTTTTTGTGTCTCTGTCTCTGTGTCCCTTCTCCTTTATCCACCATGCCTACCCCCCCCATGCCAGGACAACAGCCGCCGGGTAGACAATGTGCTGAAGCTGTGGATCATAGAGGCCCGGGAGCTGCCCCCCAAGAAGCGGTACTACTGTGAGCTCTGCCTGGACGACATGCTGTATGCACGCACCACCTCCAAGCCCCGCTCTGCCTCAGGGGACACCGTCTTCTGGGGCGAGCACTTCGAGTTTAACAACCTGCCGGCTGTCCGTGCCCTGCGGCTGCATCTGTACCGTGACTCAGACAAAAAGCGCAAGAAGGACAAGGCAGGCTATGTCGGCCTAGTGACTGTGCCGGTGGCCACCCTTGCTGGGCGCCACTTCACAGAGCAGTGGTACCCTGTGACCCTGCCAACAGGCAGTGGGGGCTCTGGGGGCATGGGCTCGGGAGGCGGAGGAGGGTCAGGGGGTGGCTCAGGGGGCAAGGGCAAGGGAGGTTGCCCGGCTGTGCGGCTGAAAGCGCGTTACCAGACAATGAGCATCCTGCCCATGGAGCTGTATAAAGAGTTTGCGGAGTATGTCACCAACCATTATCGGATGCTGTGTGCCGTGCTGGAGCCTGCTCTGAATGTCAAGGGCAAGGAGGAGGTTGCCAGTGCACTGGTTCACATCCTGCAGAGTACAGGCAAGGCCAAGGTGAGTGTTGTCCCCTCAGGGAAAGGTGACTTGGGAACGGGCACTTGGTCGGGGGTTAGCGAGGATGGGGCAAATTCAGGAGAGTGGGTTGTGCGGAGGCTGACTCTTGGATTTTCCGGGGCCCCAGGACTTTCTTTCAGACATGGCCATGTCTGAGGTAGACCGGTTCATGGAACGGGAGCACCTCATATTCCGCGAGAACACCCTCGCCACTAAAGCCATAGAAGAGTATATGAGACTGATTGGTCAGAAATACCTCAAGGATGCTATTGGTATGGCCCACCCTCAGGCCCTCTTCTTCCCAAACCTACCCGATGTCCACCCTAACCCCAGACCTGGCTACCCTAGTCCCCAAGTGCACCCTTCCTCTGCCCAGTGCTTCCTAGTTCAGCCTCCAACCACCTGATTCTGCAATTCCCCCAACCCAGGCATCCCCATCCCTGCCCTTGGAAAGTGTGACCACTCCCTGTTGTGCCCCCACCCCCAGGGGAGTTCATCCGTGCTCTGTACGAGTCTGAGGAGAACTGTGAGGTGGACCCCATCAAGTGCACAGCATCCAGTCTGGCGGAGCACCAGGCCAACCTGCGGATGTGCTGTGAGTTGGCCCTGTGCAAGGTGGTCAACTCCCACTGGTGAGACTGGGAACGCTGGGATGGGGAGCAAGGGCTGGGGAAGTTGTGTGTCCCTCTGTTCATCCATCTGTCCATCCTCAGAGGACTGAGTACCAGTTAGGGGCAAAACATCATTCTGGGTGCTGTAGAGCAGACAGGTGAACGAGGCCTGGTCCCTGACCTCAGAGGGCCTCCACAGAATGGGTAGGGACAAATTAGATAAAGAAAAAGCCATAGAACCATTGTAGTATGTGTTAAGTGCTGAGTGAAGGTCTCTCCCCCGTGCAACACAGAATCAGAGAAGGCAGAGCTTTGATTGAGATAAGCAGGGCAGCGGTGCCCCGGGCTGGGCTTTGAAGCCTGGGTTAGGTGATGCTATGTGGACATGGTGGGCAGGAAAGACATTTCAGAAGGCTGTGAGACAGGCACGTGCATGAAGGTGAGAGGGCCCAGGAGCTTTCAAGGGACAGCAATTAGAACAGGTTTAATGGTGTACTTGGCTCATAATGAAGAGAGGTGGGAACAATGTCTGGACAGGGGGATTAGAGCTAGACTCTGAAAGGCCTTCGGTGAAGGAGCTGGAATTCGTTAGTAGGTCATGGGATGTCATTAAAGGCATCAGAAAGTATTGTGATTGAGAAGATTAATCCATAAATAGAGTGGGGTCTGGGGGCGACTGGAGTGGGGCAATGAAGTGCAGGCCAATTGGGGGCTACTATCAATGGGTCAGGCATGAAAAACAGATCCTGAATCAGGACCGTGATGGGAATGGTAGAGAGGGACTGCCATAAGGCCCCTCTGAGGAAAGGATCAGTAGGAGTTGTCTACAGACTGGAAAGGAGGGGGCATGTCTGTAGGGAGTCACGATGACTCAAGAGGCCATGAGGAGACCTGTGGCCTCATTGACAGAACCAGGGAAGTCAGGAGGAGGAGCCGGTTGGAGGTGTGGGGGCGATGGTGAGCTCCCTCTTACCCGAGTTGAGTTTAAGATGTCAGTGGGACATTGAAGTGGAACTGGGAGGGGCGGGGAGTGAGTGCTGAGCCATTCCAGGGACTGGGGATCATGCCTGGGGTACCTCCATCCCCATTTCCCTGGAATCCAGAAGAGTTGGGGGGTCCAAGCTCCCTGTATCTTAAGTGACCCTCCATCTCTCTCCCATCTCTGTCTCTCCCTGGTGTCTGTTTTTCTTCTCCTCCTCTCCTTGTCTCTCTCACACACCCACCGTCTCTCCCCCACATGTCTCTCTCCCCTCACCTTTTCTCCCCGCTCCATTTCTCTCTCGCTAATCTGTCTGTTCCCTCTGCCATGGCCCTATTCTTCCAGCAGCCTCCATCTTCCTCCTGCAGTCCCTCCCTCCCCGTCTCTCTCCCCTCTGTTTCCACACCCTCACCTCCTACCACCCCCCTCAGCATGTTCCGTGGAAGCTGAGGGTCTCTGGGGCTCAGTCCCGGTCTCTCTCTTTCTTTCTCTTTCTCTCTGTCTCCCTGCCCCTTCCCCCCAGCGTGTTCCCGAGGGAGCTGAAGGAGGTGTTTGCATCCTGGAGGCTGCGCTGCGCAGAGCGGGGCCGGGAGGACATCGCCGACAGGCTTATCAGCGCCTCGCTCTTCCTGCGCTTCCTCTGCCCAGCAATCATGTCGCCCAGTCTGTTTGGGCTCATGCAGGAGTACCCAGATGAGCAGACCTCACGAACCCTCACCCTCATCGCCAAGGTCATCCAGAACCTGGCCAACTTTTCCAAGTGAGGAAAGCTTCAGTCAGCGGTGGGACAGGGCTAAGGGTGGGCAGGAAGGTCCCCTGAGAGCCGGAGACCCTGAGGCAGGCTGGGTGTGAGGCCTTCTGTATGTGTGTGACCTCCACCTTCTTGGTCCCCGGGCCAGGTTTACCTCAAAGGAGGACTTTCTGGGCTTCATGAATGAGTTTCTGGAGCTGGAGTGGGGTTCCATGCAGCAGTTCCTGTATGAGATCTCCAACCTGGACACGCTGACCAACAGCAGTAGCTTTGAGGGTTACATCGACTTGGGCCGAGAGCTCTCCACACTGCATGCCCTGCTCTGGGAGGTGCTGCCCCAGCTCAGCAAGGTCAGCAGATGTCCCCTTTGCCCTGTCCCCAGATGGCTCCAGAGGTCTTGGGGTCTGAGAAATACCCCTGCACAGATTTTTCTCCCCTCCTTGTCCCCTGAGGTGTCACCACCACAACCCCAGCTCAGACTCCCTCCACTTGCACCCTCTGAGGCCCTCTTAGAGCTGGGCACTTAGCCCCCAGGTAACAGCCTCACCCTTCCAGGAAGCCCTCCTCAAGCTGGGTCCACTGCCCCGGCTCCTCAACGACATCAGCACAGCTCTGAGGAACCCCAACATCCAGAGGCAGCCGAGCCGCCAGAGTGAGCGGCCCCGGCCTCAGCCCGTGGTACTGCGGGGGCCGTCAGCCGAGATGCAGGGCTACATGATGCGGGACCTCAACAGGTGAGTGCCCTGGGACTCCCGCCCCTGCGCTCCCATTCTGGTACTCCTCACTGGGCCGCATGTGCATCTCTCTAGGGCTTGAGAGAAAGGGAAAGGCAACAAGTTCTCAGGGAAAATGGTAAGGAGGCAGGTACAGTCAGCAGTAGGTGGAGAGCCCTTTACAGCCAGAGGGAGCAGAAACGCAGAGCCACAGGGAAGGGCTGAGCTTCCTCCAGCTCCCAGCTCAGCTGTCAGCCTGGAGGGCCCTGCTTCAGGCAATGATTTGCTTGGTCCCTCTGCCTGCCCATGTTTGTCCCCAAGCTAAGGTTCAGCCAGCACACGTCGATTCAGCCATGTGGTGTCAAAAATATTCAAATATCTCTAGACTAGTTGGTCAATAAGCCTCCCTCCAGCCCCCTGCCAGAACCCCACAGACATGGCCATGGTCCAGCACCTGGAGGAGGGCAGCTGGGAGCTTAGTGGGCCTGCAGCCTGCTCGCAGCCCTAGCAGCCACCCCATCGGTGGTGCCCGTGCCCCAGCTGCTGCTCATTATTTTGATGACCACCCTGCTTGTTCCTCTGCCCATGTCTCCCTCCATGACACCATCCCTATGCCACCACTCCCGCCTCTCCTTCCCGTCGTCCACACCTCTCTCCTTCTCTCTCTCTCTGCTCGTCCCTCTTTCCATCTCTCTCCAGCTCCATCGACCTTCAGTCCTTCATGGCTCGAGGCCTCAACAGGTGAGGGGCTCTCCCCTCCCCCACCCTCCTCCCCTCTCCTGTCTGCTCCCTCTCCCGCCCCACTGGCCTTCAGCCTCCTCGCCACTCCTCCTGGATGCACCTCATCTCCTCCATATCAGCCCCGCCCCACCCCTCATCCCTGCTCTTGCTGCCCCATCTCCCCTCTTCTAGGCCTCACCCCCTTCCTGGAGGGGCCTTGTCCTTTCCCTCTTCCCACCTGTCCCCTCCCATCGTCCCTGCCTGCCCTCTTCAGGGCTACCACTGCCAGCTCTCAGCCCTTCCCTGTGGGTCCCACTTTTCACCCCAAGGCCTGTGCCAGACCACAGCAGGCTCAGTTGCCAGTAGCCCTGACCTGACCTTCTGCTGTGTGCCCCCTTTCCTTCTGACAGTTCTATGGACATGGCTCGCCTCCCCTCCCCAACCAAGGAAAAGCCGCCCCCACCACCACCTGGTGGGGGCAAAGACCTATTCTATGTAAGCCGTCCACCCCTGGCCCGTTCCTCGCCAGCATACTGCACAAGCAGCTCAGATATCACGGAGCCGGAGCAGAAGATGCTAAGTGTCAACAAAAGTGTGTCCATGCTGGACCTGCAGGGCGATGGGCCTGGTGGCCGCCTCAACAGCAGCAGTGTTTCCAACCTGGCAGCCGTAGGGGACCTACTGCACTCAAGCCAGGCCTCGCTGACGGCCGCCTTGGGGCTGCGGCCTGCGCCTGCCGGTCGCCTCTCCCAAGGGAGTGGCTCCTCCATCACGGCAGCTGGCATGCGCCTCAGCCAGATGGGTGTCACCACGGACGGTGTCCCTGCCCAGCAACTGCGCATCCCCCTTTCCTTCCAGAACCCTCTCTTCCACATGGCTGCTGATGGGCCAGGCCCCCCAGGGGGCCATGGAGGGGGCGCTGGCCATGGTCCACCTTCGTCCCACCACCACCACCACCACCACCACCACCACCGAGGTGGAGAGCCCCCTGGGGACACCTTTGCCCCATTCCATGGCTATAGCAAGAGCGAGGACCTCTCTTCAGGGGTCCCCAAGCCCCCCGCTGCTTCCATCCTTCACAGCCACAGCTACAGTGATGAGTTTGGACCCTCTGGCACTGACTTCACCCGTCGGCAGCTCTCACTCCAGGACAACCTGCAGCACATGCTGTCCCCTCCCCAGATCACCATCGGTCCCCAGAGGCCAGCCCCCTCAGGGCCCGGAGGTGGGAGCGGTGGGGGCAGCGGTGGGGGTGGCGGGGGCCAGCCACCTCCTTTGCAGAGGGGCAAGTCTCAGCAGTTGACAGTCAGCGCCGCCCAGAAACCCCGGCCATCCAGTGGGAATCTGTTGCAGTCCCCGGAGCCGAGTTACGGCCCTGCCCGTCCACGGCAACAGAGCCTCAGCAAGGAGGGCAGCATTGGGGGCAGCGGGGGCAGCGGTGGCGGAGGGGGTGGAGGGCTCAAGCCCTCCATCACCAAGCAGGTAGGTGAGGGCAGGAGGAAGGCGGGTTGGGTGATGTGCAGGGAGGGAAGGAGGAGACGGGGATGGGGGTGGGACAGAGTCTGTGGTCTGAAGTTAATCTTCTTGCCTCCTTTCGGTCATTAAACAAACGTGTGGAGGGCCTGCTGTGTGCCATGTGCGTTCTGGGAACTGAGAATATGGCAGTGAATGACAGCCCCAAATCCCTACCCGCCTAGTGCTCTCTTCCAGAGGGGAGACGTGCTAAGTCACTTCTGGCATTCAGAGGTGATAAGGGCTGGAGTAGGACAGGAGGACTGGGACTGTTCTCTCCTTTGGCTATGCTCTCCCTTTAAATGCACCTGCCTTTTCCCACCTTTCCTCTCTCTGTTTGCCCCTACGCTGCCTTGTCGCAGCATTCTCAGACGCCATCTACACTAAACCCCACGATGCCAGCCTCTGAGCGGACAGTGGCCTGGGTCTCCAATATGCCTCACCTGTCGGCTGACATCGAGAGTGCCCACATTGAGCGGGAAGAGTACAAGCTCAAGGAGTACTCGAAATCGATGGATGAGAGCCGGCTGGACAGGGTACGCTGGGCCCTACCAGCCTAAGCCCGGTTCTTCCTTTTACCCGCAGGGGAGACCCTTAGTCACTTCCAGGGGAAACATCCAGGGTCAGGTAGTTGTGGTGGGAAGAAAAGACAAAGACCTGATCCCCTCTCTTTAGAAGCTTTCGGTCCACCTGGGGAGACCAGAGACACACAATCAGCTGTTAAAAGCCACTTTCTACTCTACTTTGTGGGTTATACATATCATAGACTATCTAGGGAAAAACATGTGCTATTTTAGGCTTACTCCCATGTTCTTTCCCAGAGAGACCATAGCCCTGGCTCTTGTGACTGCTCAGGAAAGGAAGAGTTACTTTACTAGCAGTGGAAGCAAACACACTGGCTGGGACAGAGGGGATTGCAGTTGCACTATGATGGATGTCAGGCTTACCCCGTCACTGAACCATGGGCATAGGTGACAGGGTCGCTGTGCATTCCTAGATTCTCAGCCTGGGATTCACTTGAAGATCCCCTATCCCCGGGTCAGAGCCAAGGAGGGAGTCCCATGTGGAACAGCACCTGCCTCCCCCATCCCATGTCTCTTCCTCCTGTGTCTCCCCCATGTGTTCTAGGGCCTAGCTTGGGGCTGGCTGGAAATTACCTCTAATTTCTGGGTACACTTACTCAAGATGTGTCTGTGAGTCTGTCTAGGTTTCTGTGTAGGTCCTTATGTGTCCAGATGCACATGTGAGAGGACGTACATACCTCTCAGGCTGTGGGGGTCTGTGACCTTGCTCCATTTTGAGTGAGCCTCAGCGTCATAGTAGAGCCTTCTCAAAAGCAGGCATGTGGGTGTGACCGGCAGGCAGAGAACAGTTGGGGAAGGCAGGTGGATGCCCCTCCCCATGCACTGGCTGTGCCTGGCCGACAGGGGCGGAGGCTGGGTGGTGGGGTTGGGGTGGGGCGCCCCTCACAGTGCGGGGTCGTGTGCCCGGCGGGCAGGTGAAGGAGTACGAGGAGGAGATTCACTCACTGAAGGAGCGGCTGCACATGTCCAACCGGAAGCTGGAAGAGTATGAGCGGAGGCTGCTGTCCCAGGAAGAACAGACCAGCAAGATCCTGATGCAGTATCAGGCCCGACTAGAGCAGAGCGAGAAGAGGCTACGGCAGCAGCAAGTGGAGAAGGACTCGCAGATCAAGAGCATCATTGGCAGGTGAGGGGCGGCCTGGGGAGGGGTAGCAAGGGAGAGCCTGAGGCTGAAGAGAGCTAGTGAGCGAGTTACTCCTCCAACTCCCACCCCCAAACTCGGGAGACTACCAGGAGAGCCCATCACCTGGAGATGCCACATACTCACCCATCACCAGATGGAGAGAAACTTCTCGTTTAGTGCATTAAATGTTCCTTTACTAAACTCTGACCTCTTTCCTAATACATTAGCTTCTGAAGCCCTTGGAAAATGCAGATAAACCTGTTACGGTCCAACTGTCACTGTGTCTGGACTCAGTCTAGGCCAGGACTCCCCACTGGTTTATTTTCAGCCTAGCCTGCGATGTTCACCCCAAAGCTAAGCAGGGCTCCTTAGCCAGAGTAGCCCCTGGCCACGCCCATCCTGAGCAGCCCCTCGCTCGCCAGCCTTGGAAAGGTGTCTATTAGAAAAGATCTTTTTTTTTTTTCTTTTTGGCGACAGGGTCTTGCTCTATCACCCAGGCTGGAGTGTAGTGGCATCATCATAGCTCACTGCAGCCTCAGACTTCTGGGCTCAAGTGATCCTCCTGCCTCAGTCTACCAAGTAGCTGAGACTTTAGGGGAGCACCACCATGCCTATCTAGTTTTATTTAAATTTTGTGTAGAGATGGGATCTTGCTATGTTGCTCATTCTGGTCTCAAATTCCTGGGCTCAAGTGATCCTCTAGCCTTGGCCTCTCAAAGTGTTAGGATTACAGGTGTGAGCCACCACGCTGGCCCTAAATGAATTTTTGAGCAAGAGAGTTAGAAGAAAAGGGCTTCTTGACTTGAAACATTTTTTGAAAACCACTGCTCTAAACTGATATTCTTTATGAGACGTCACCCTGAGAATGTTCATCAAAGGCAGGGAGATGCTGGGAATAATGATTGTAGAGAATCCTCTTGGGCTAGGGGTACCCCAGGGACTGTCACTAGAAATGGCCTAGGTTCAGTGAGATGACACAGAGGACACAGAAGCCAGGTCCTCAACCACAGAGGGTCTGGGGAAGGGGTACTGCTGTCCTGATTGGGAGGATGGAGGGCCGGGGGTGTCTAGGTGATAGAGGTCTTAAGGCACAAAAAGCTGTCCTTAGGAGGCAGATGTGAGGTCCCTGGAGAGCATGAGCCTGAGTAATAGAGTCTTTTGGGTCAGGGCCATCAAGAGGTTCTGAGGGAAGGAGAGAAGGATGCTGAGGCTTTCCCAAAGGGCCGTGGGGTTCCCTGGGATCAGGAGTTCCATGGGCAGGCTCCGAGCCTGTGCCCGCCACTAACCCCACTGAAGCCCGTCCCTTCAGGCTGATGCTGGTGGAGGAGGAGCTGCGCCGGGACCACCCCGCCATGGCTGAGCCGCTGCCTGAACCCAAGAAGAGGCTGCTCGACGCTCAGGTGGAAATTACAATGTCATTTATCTTCTCCGTGTCCCATCCCCATCCATCCCACTGTCCTTCGTGCACTCACTGCACCAGCCACCCCAGCGCCATCACCATCTGTCTCTCCCACGGTCCTCTGTCTGTCCACTGGCTGCTCCCAGCAGCCCCCCCGTGACCCCATCTTCATTCCATCGTCTGTGCCTTTGTCACTGCCGGCAGCGTCAGCCCCACCCCTGTGCCTTCCCGTCTAGTCTTTCCACTCCTGTCCGCGTGTCAGGACCTTGCACCAGCACCTCCGTCTTTCTGCCCCAGCCCCAACACAGTTCCTTGAACCTGCGCCCCTTCTTTGCCCACTCCTGCTCAAGGCACAGAGTGCAGCTTCCTCTGAGCTTTTCTTGGGCCGGGAGGGCTAGAAGCTGCTGTTTGTTAGAACAGAGTATGAGGTGTAGTTTCCCCAGGCCCTGGCAGGTGCCCTGGACACTTGGGGTCCCCATCACCTCTGTTCTCTTGGCTCCCCAACTTTCCTGACTCCTTGGCAGCTCCTGCATAGCTTCCTCATCCTGACTCGAAAGATCTTGAAGGCCTCCTACCCTGCAGCGCCCCTTTTACCCTCAGTGTTTCCGTCCAGCCTCCCTTTGGTCTTCCTCCCCTCGGACCCTCACTCCTGCCTTGCTTCCCAGCCTCTCTTCTCAGCAGCCAGCTTGTAGGACCTCCCTTCTGTACCCTTACCTCTAGCTTTCCTAAAATTCTGCTCACTTTCCTACCCATACACCTCTTTCCTCCGCTCTGACCACCAGGCTTCCCCCACAACCACCAAGGCTCCTGACCCCATGACCCCACTCTCTCCCCCTGCAGCTCCTCATCAGGTAATTCTCCTGGTTCCGCTTTGGCCACGGGCGGAGGACACAGGGGGAGGTGACTGCGGACCACTGCAGGTTGGTCATGAAGCCCACTCCCCTCCAATTCTCCTCCGGAGCTTCTTCCCTCTCACTGCTGCCCTCCACACCCAGAGAACCTCCACAGACCCCAGCCCTCTGACACCTCCTGCACAGACCCATGTCCCAAGACAGCCCCCCAAAGAGAACACTTCCTGTTGCCCCTGGAACTGTCCAGTTAGCAAGAGGCTTACCTTAGACAAGCCCAGCACATTCACAGGTCACACCCCCTTCCCTGCAAAACCCACCCCTCCAAACTTCCCCAACTCTAAACACTCCTCTTCCTCTACCTCTCCAGTGTATGTCTGTCACCCCCCATTTCACCAGACCGTCCTTTGGGATTGGGAGGTTGGGGGTGGGTTTGTTAATGGGGGGAGGTGATGATGGGTTGGGGAAACCCAGCTGTAGGGGCTGTGCTGACTGCCACAGGTAGGTTGGGGTTTCCTCTTCCATCCCTGTACCCCTCCTTTCCAATCCTCACCTGTTTCTCTCTTCCTCCTCCCTTTATAGCTGAGAGGTAGAAGGCATCTGGGGCTCATATTAGCCCCCACTGGGTAGGGATTAGGAGTAGGTCGTTAACCCAGGGAGACGTTGGGGTGCCCTGGGAAAAAATGCCATCGTGATGTCCTGACAGTAGACAGAGTGGGTAGAACAAGGAAAAGGAACAAGAAAGGAACCTCGGACAGATGTTGGGACGTGGACTTGCCCACGTGGCCTGGGAGTTAGAAGTGAGGAGAGATGTCTTCCTAGATCAGATCATAGGCTTGGTACGACGTTGATGCCCAGGCAGAGATGCCAGGAACAGCACACTAAATAACCTCTTCATTCTTCTTATCAGAGCTCACATCCCCAGGTTGCTAATGCCACTCACTCCCTGTCTCCCACCATCCGGTGGCCTTGCCGGACACATAATCCTACCTAAAAAGCCAGTAAATGAGAACCTGTCAGCCACAGACATCATTTCTGAGATACTTTACTTTCTTTGGGGTTCACATGCAGTGGGCAGTGGCTCCTCACACTGCAGTTTCAACTGTCTGTCCAGCCTCTCTGTCAGAGTAGTTAGTGATCAGCAAACAGATGCTAAAAGGCACCAGGGGACCTCACCATTTAAAGGACTCCTGCAGTGAATTCTTTTGTAAAGTGAATAATGGTACCCTAATTTATCTACTTTCTAAATTTGGGTCCATGGGGGTGTAGGGGGCATGCCTATGTGCTGTTGCCAACAGACAAGCAGAGGGAAGGGAATCTGGGGGTTCCTTCCTCTGCTGTGCTCAGGATTCCCTACCATTCATAATCGCCTCTCACTGACGTGGACAAAGTATGTGATACCCAGCAAGGTAAGAAGGCAGCTTTGCTTAAGGCTGGGGTCTGGGTGACCTGAGCTCCTTGATCCTGGGATAGAAGGGAATGGTGCTCTGGGAGTCTTTATTTGGAATGTTTTTGTATCCTTTAGAGATGTCAGACAGCCACATTGCCAAGTCTAAATGCCCTGTGGCCCAATAAATAATTTGGACATTTGTTCTAAACCACTTGTAGTAGGTATTGGTCCCCCTGCAATTAAGCCATTAATATATAAATTTGAGCCTGAATTTTGAAAGGCCAAGTGAGCAACCAGAAGTGGAGGGGAGTTCAGGTAACTTTCTTCTTTCCCAGCAGAGGAACAGAAGGTAGGGCTAGGGCAGGAACCAGAAGTTGGTCCAGGAGCGACAGGAGCTGATGCGAGTAGGACCAGGGGTGGGAAGAGGGTCTGGTACCCCTCACCTTCTAACTGGGCACCCAGGGAGAGGGGCTGAAAGGCAGGCGGGGGTGGAAGAGAATAAAGCCACTTTCTGCTTCCCAGGGACGCAGAGATTGGGGCATGCTGTGTCTCTGCAGAACCTCCTAGTCATTCCCTCCCACGAGATCTTGCCCTTCCCACATCACTTCCCTGATCCCCTTCCTTTCCCCCCAGTACAGTTAAACCTCTGTAATTTGGAATGTTATATTTGAGAAGATGGCCACTCTGAATAAGTGACAAAACTGAATGACAGTGTCTATTTAATGAAATGCATGTCTTCAAAATATATACAGTAAGTAGAACTGAATGAACAAGGCTTTTTCCACTCAGGTCCTCAGGGAGCATGCATTAATGAATAGATAGGATTGAAAAGTCTGTTTTCTAGTATAGGTTAAATAGCCCCTCCTACAGACACATTTCCACCACTGATTTGTGTAGCACACCCTTTCTTCACAGATAAAGGGGAAAACTCAAGCCCAGTTTTTGTTCAAATTATGAAAAAATTCCAAATCCACAGGGGTTTGGATTAATGAGGTTTTGCTGTACTGCCTCCCCTTGTTCCTCAACACCAAGTTCCTACCTCGGGTTGGGGGTAGGCTGGGAGGGGGTTCCAAGAGGAGGAGGGCAGGCTGGGCAGGGGGTATATAGGTGACCTAGAGGGGTTAGGTTGGGGGTGAGGTAGGAACTTGCTTTTGAGCTGGTTTCCTGGTATGACAGTGGGTGAAAGCTTGAAGGCCCCCTTTAGGAGTCTGGGGGTGAGATTCTCTTCTCCCTGATCCCAAAGGATGTAACTTCTGCAGGTGAGAAACAAAGTAGGGGGATGGTGGGGATTGTCCTGGGAGGAGGGGGTGGGACATGCTTGTGGAGTGGGCTGGCTATGGGGGAGGCCACCGCTTGGGGGCTTGGCATCCAGGCCCCCTCGAAGCGTCTCAATAAGTCCGCGCTCTCCTCTTTGGTGTCTTGCAGGAGAGGCAGCTTCCCCCCTTGGGTCCAACAAACCCGCGTGTGACGCTGGCCCCACCGTGGAACGGCCTGGCCCCCCCAGCCCCGCCCCCCCCACCCCGGCTGCAGATCACGGAGAACGGCGAGTTCCGAAACACCGCAGACCACTAGCCCACCCAGCATCACAGACCTTCTCTTCCTACCCTGTGCACCCCACCCCGTAATAGCACCAACCACCAGGACTGGACGTCACCGAGGGACAGCGGGATTGCCTCCCTGAATGCCTCCTTGGGGGGCACTGATCCCCCACCCCCACTGCACCATTTCCAGGAGGGAGAGCGGGGACTATGAGCTGCCCCTTTTCCTTCCTGTCGGGGTGCTGCCCCCTCTTTGACCCCCAGGGATCCTTGCTCCAGGACACCGCTATCCCACACAGACCCCTTCACTCCGGGGTGCTATCCCCATCCTCTGCCTCATTGTTCCCCTGAGCACTGGGGGACAGATCCTCACCCCCACCCTGGGGGTGTGGCACCTCCAAACTTTCAACTTCAGGGTGATTTTTTAGCAGTAACCAGAGCTGACAATCTAACTCCCTTCCACCGCCCCATTTTGGCCTCCCCTGCCCCCCTTGTTATGGGGAGGGGACCCCGGGTGAGGGGGCCCTATTACCCCTTGATTTCTCAGGAGCGTCTGGGGGGGCTCAGCACGCACAAACTCCTTTTCCTCCTACCACTCTTCCATTTATACCCTCCCCACCCAGAACCTGATGGGGTGGAGGGGGCCACCGGGGCAGGGAGGGGGCGGCAAGGGGGGAATGGGAGTTGTCTCCCCTTCTTCCCACACCTGATCTGCTCTTGGCTGGTCCCAGAGCGGGGTGAGGGGGCTTATGCCCCCCCCTCCCCCAATGTGTTGGGTGGGGTGGAATTGAGGTTAGGGTGAGGGGTTAGGGTTTGGGAGGGCATGTATGTCAGGTAGGACAGACTAGTTGATCTGCCCTATCCTGACACACAGTTCCTCCTGCCCGTTCCCTCTCTATTCTTGGTCTCTACTCCCAGGGGGAGGGGGGAACTTACTCTAGGAAAAGCCATGTCTCTCTCCTCCAGGGTGGGGGGACCTGTGTTGGAGGAGGGGTGTTGGGGGGGCCCCCTTCCATGACCTCTGTCCCCTGGGGGAGGTAGGACAGGGCTGGGCTTCCCTCTCATCCTCCCCCCCCCAATCTCTCTCCACCTTCCTTCCTCCCGCCAGCTCCACAATTTTTCGGTGTTTCTCTGTATATAGTACTCTGGCGGGATAGGGGAGGTAGGATGGATGGGGTTTGGGGTGGGTAGGCCATAGGAGGGGAGGAGAAGCCCCTCCTTGGCACCCCCTCTTCCCTGACTGCTGTCCCTTACCCAGCCTTGCCCCCTCATCTCTTGCGTTTGGTATTGAGACTTCCCAGACACCACCCTTCTTTCTTTTGTATGGACAGTTCCCCTTCAATCCCATCCCCCTACACATACACCCAGCCGGGGCCAAATTTATACTTATATAAAAGTTGTAAATATGTGAAATTTTATCCCTGTGCCCTTTCCTCTGCTTTCCCCACCTCAGGCCCTACCCCTGGACTCTCCACCCCGTTCCTCCTCCCTTTGGCTGTTGTAATTATCTGGGGTTTGTACTGTACATATCCGGGGTGTGTGTGTGTGGGCTGGGGGCGACCCCTCTGTACAGAGCTTCCTGGCCCCCTCCCCCCCGGCCCTCTGCTTCCCTCCCTACCCACCACCTTAAGGGTAGGTAGATGCTCTTCCTACCTGTTTTATTTTGTTTTCTCGTTCTCCCTCCCCACCCCACTCCCAGCCTCCTCTATCCCCCACCACTGTCCCTTTTTCTCCACTCCCAGCCTCATTTCCTTTTTTTCTGGAGTGTGTGGTGAAACAGAAAAATCATGTTTAATAAACGGAGATTGTTCTTTTATCGCTGTGATGACTTTCTTAGGCTGCGATCTCCAGACAGACCAGCAGGGTGATAGGATCTACTTTTTGAGAGGAAGCTGACAGCTTGGGAGAAAAACCGTATATCCTTGCCTGATGTCATACTCTCCTCATACAATGTCTCTCTCCCAGCGAAATTTATTTTATTTTAGAGCAGAGTTTTGCACTGGCCGAGCTTCCCCAGTCTAGCTCTCTCCTCACCCACTGCTTCACCTAGTCGGAAGGAGCAAAGAAGCCAGGAGCAGCGGCGTTATCTGATAAATGAATCTACAGATACCTTTTTAAAAAAATACCTAGAAATAAGGTTTATTTGCTTAAGTGTTGGTTAAAGTGCTGCCGGGCGGACTGGAGGAAAGAACCTGGTTCCTTAGCAAATCGGGATTCCAGTCCCAGGCCCACTACTTGCCAGCTAAATGACTCTTGCAGCCTGTTTCCCCCGCATGGAAACTGAGGACGGTCACTCCTACCTTGCATGGCTGGTGGGAGGACACGAGATGATGTGGGCAAGTGCCTAGCCCACACAGTTGGTGCCCAATTAATCTCGCCCCTCTCAGCACCTACTGGGGGGCGGGCGCTACATTTATTCATCTGGAACCACAGCCGGGGCGGCTGACGGTCCGCCCGCTCCGTCCAGGCTGTGCTCTCCGGAGCCTCGGTTCTCTTAGGCGGGGACCTCAGCAGTTCCACCCGACACGCCATACAACAGGGCTCGGGGACCAGCGGCCTCCCGCCAGCACCGCCCTCCTCGTCTGCGTAACCAATCACTACGAGGCTTGTAGACCTCCGCCCCCCGATTGGCTACGGTCTTAGCTCCGCCCTGCGCATCCGGCGTCAGCGTCCGGCGGGGAGGCGGTGGCTTCCGGCCCGCTACGGCGCTGCGGCGGCTGAATTGCGGCGAGGGGATAGCCGCGTGTGTGACGGTGGGGGTGTGTCGGCGGGGAGGGCAGCCGGGCCGGGACTCCCGGTGTCCCGGTGGCTGCGGGTTCCTGGGAACCGGCTTCTGTGGGCACTGCGAGGCGGAGCGGAGTGGCGAGGCAGGAGCATTGCTGGGCCGGCGAGGTCAGGCTCGTGGCTGAAGGGCCTCTCCATCATCTTCCACAGGGTCTGGAAGTTAAATCCCCGGTTGGTGTTTTGTTGTTTTTGTTTTCTTGGTGGGCGGGACTGATCTGCAGAAACCACTACTGACTGAAAAGTGTCCAAATGGGGGGGGGGAAGTGGTTTGAGGGGACATGGTTCCCCCATTATCCAAGGCTTTTGTGACCTCCATCTCTTTCTTCTACAGCCTTCATCCCGCGTGGAATCTACCCCTAAACCCCCAGCTCCTCTTCCCGACCCTCTGGGATCTCGCTTTCCTAGGAGGCCATGGATACCTCGACGCATTTGCCTCCTGTACCCCCCTCCCCTATCTGCAACCCAACCCCACGGACAATACAGATCGAGTTTCCGCAGCATAGCTCAGCGCTGCTGGAATCCCTGAACCGCCACAGGCTAGAGGGAAAGTTCTGTGATGTGTCCCTCCTGGTGCAAGGCCGGGAACTTAGGGCTCACAAAGCAGTGTTGGCTGCTGCCTCTCCCTACTTCCATGACAAGCTGCTTCTGGGGGATGCGCCCCGTCTCACCCTGCCAAGTGTTATTGAAGCCGATGCCTTCGAGGGGCTGCTCCAGCTCATTTATTCAGGGCGCCTCCGCCTGCCAGTGGATGCTCTCCCTGCCCATCTCCTTGTGGCCAGTGGCCTTCAGATGTGGCAAGTAGTAGATCAGTGCTCAGAGATTCTTAGAGAACTAGAAACTTCAGGTGGTGGAATTTCAGCCCGTGGAACAACCTCTTACCATGCGCTTCTTTCCACCACATCCTCTCCAGGAGGCTGGTGCATTCGCTCTTCCCCTTTCCAGACCCCAGTGCAATCCTCCGCTTCCACTGAGAGCCCGGCTTCTACTGAGAGCCCTGTGGGAGGGGAGGGAAGTGAACTGGGAGAGGTGTTACAAATTCAGGTGGAGGAAGAAGAGGAGGAGGAGGAAGAAGAAGAAGAAGATGAGGACCAGGGGTCAGCTGTACTCTCTCAGACTCCTCAGCCTCAGAGAGTATCAGGGGGTTTAGCCCATTCTCATGGATCCCATCCATTGCCCATGTCTGGTACTCCCCGCAGGCTTCCAGAGGGTGAGAGTGCATCACTTGATCTTCCTGCCCCTCCTGCACTGCCCCCCAAAATCTTCTACATTAAACAGGAACCCTTGGAGCCTAAGGAGGAGATATCAGGAGGTGGAACTCAGTCTGGAGGACCGAAGGAGGAAATCAAAGTGTTTCCTGGAGGGGACACTGAAGGGAACAGGGAGCTAGGGTTCTTGTTGTCCTCAGGGGGAGGGGCAACATCTGGGGGTGGGGGTCCATCTTGGAAACCAGTGGATCTTCATGGGAATGAAATCCTGTCAGGAGGTGGAGGACCTGGGGGAGCAGGGCAGGCTGTGCATGGGCCTGTGAAGCTAGGGGGAACACCTCCTGCAGATGGAAAACGCTTTGGTTGCTTGTGTGGGAAACGATTTGCAGTGAAGCCAAAGCGTGACCGGCATATCATGCTGACCTTCAGCCTTCGGCCTTTTGGCTGTGGCATCTGCAACAAGCGCTTCAAACTGAAGCACCATCTGACAGAGCACATGAAGACCCATGCTGGAGCCCTGCACGCCTGTCCCCATTGTGGCCGTCGGTTTCGAGTCCATGCCTGTTTCCTTCGGCACCAGGACCTGTGCAAGGGCCAGGGCTGGGCTACTGCCCACTGGACTTACAAGTGACTGCTGAGGCCGTATACACTAACTTCTGGGACAAGATAACCACTGCTGCTGATGGATACTTCCCCCTTACTACCATGACACCTGAGTCCTGGATCTTGTAATCATGCGAAGAGGGTAGATACGTTATGGACTTCTTGCTCTTAGATGTGGACCTTTCAGCCTGGCAGATTCGGAAACTCAGATTTCTCATCTCCCCCCAGGTTTTGGCTAACCACCCCTACAGGAAAGTGGTTTACAGGCCATACTTAAGTTGATCGCTTGCCCGTAATGGACCTTCTTTTTGTAGTGGTGATATCTATTGAGGAAACCAGGTTTCAAATTAGAAAGTTACTTGATGAGAGAAGGGTTAGAGCAAAAAGAGGGCCATAAATGTTTTATTCAGTCTCCACGAGGAGTTAGCTGGTCTCCAGCTAGGGATACCCTTGATTCAGAGCTTGAGTAATCTCTAATCATTGCTGGAAATGTGAGCAGAGTTCTTTTTATGAACTTTTTTTATTGTATCTTTCCAGAAGTCCCTCAGATTGTACCTTGCTTTCTCACTAGTAGACACCTTCCCAACCCTTTTTTTATGTTGTAGCTGAGCACTTTAACCAACTGAGCATTCCATGTGTCATTCCTAGAACCCTCTTTAATAGAGAGTATTCCCTCAATAGCCTGTGCCTCTGGTCTACCTTTGACCGCCACTGTTAACTCATACATGGTCACAGTGACTGGATGTGATCAGTGAACTCAGGAGATGGCACTGACCTAAAGTGCTCTCAGGGTGGCACCACTGCTCTCTGAACAAGTTGCCATGGTCAGAGGGACTCAGGGCTGAGACTGCACCTGCTGAAGGCTTGAGAGTGACTTGCACAGTGGGACCACACCACCTCCTTTCCCATCCCACCTACACATGATAGAGACCACCCCTCTGTTTGGAGGGGTGGATAGTGGAATGGGGAGGTGGGTACTCGCAGTTACTTAATTTTTTCAAATAAACTGCCCTGCAATCTAAACTGGTAACGGACTGGTTGAGTAATTTGTGTGGGAGACACAACGTGAGAACAGAGCTGCAGAGACTTGAGTGTGTTCCTTAAGCAGCTGGGTTATGCTGATGGGGGAAGAATGGGATGATTTCACACTGCTGCCGAGAACACTGTCCTGGACTTAGGCCCTAACCTGCCACTGAATAACCTCGAGTAAGTTACTTTACCTTTCAGAGTCTGAACTATTACTTTTTTTTTTTTTGAAACAGAGTCACCCTCTATTGCCCAGGCTAGAGTGCCGTGGCGTCAGCCTAGGTCACAGCAACCTCAAACTCCTGGGCTGAAGCAATCGTACTGCCTCAGCCTCCCAAGTAGCTGGGACTACAGGCACGTGCCATTATGCTCAGCTAATTTTTTCTATATATTTTTAGTTGTCCAGCTAATTTCTTTCTTTTTTTTTTTTGTAGTAGAGATGGGGTCTCACTCTTGCTCAGGCTGGCCTCGAACTCCTGAGCTCAAATGATCTGCCCACTTTGGCCTCCCAGAGTGCTAGGATTACAGGCGTGAGTCACAGTGCCCAGCCTATCAGTGTGTTCTTAAATATCAGTGCGTTGGATAAATTGTGTGATTTTCTTTTTGGCTCGTCAGTAAAAAATTATTACTAACCCTCAGAAATCACCTTTTACAATAAGGTACATCTGGGTAGCAGAATGCTTATAAAATATACTTGCCAATACACAAAAACATGAAATTTTTACATAACATCCTTGAAGGAGAAAAATGTCTGCTTTCCAATAAACTCTAGCATGTACCCTTCCTCCCTCCCTGTTTCCTCCTGCTCAAAAAATAGTAAAGAAAAAAATCAGCACTAGAAACACAGAGGGAAGTGGTATGAGCTTTCAGATAATTAGGAGGTTGCAAATTCTGGTCTAGATACCAGAGTAGTGGCAGTGTTCCTCACAGGACAAAGATTCACGTAGAGAATATTAAGATGTATTTGTTTCCTTTAAGTAAACTAATTTTCATTGCACATACATAACATTGTTTGGGTTGACGTATGTTTTTATATTAATAGAATCAGGATCCTCGGGAGGCTTGACCTCAGGACTTTGTGACCAGTCTAGGCAATACAGTGAAACCCTGTCTCTACAAAAAATAAAAATTAGCTAGGCATGGTGGCACATGCCTATAGTCCCAGCTACTCGGGAGGCTGAGGCAGGAGGATCAGCTGAGATCAGGAGTTGGAGGTTACAGTGAGCTATTATCTGGCCACTAAACTCCAGCCTGGGCAACAGAGCAAAATCCTGTCTCTAAAATAAATAAAAAATAAAAATAATCAGGAAATCTAATCTTACAGCCAAAAGGAATTTTGTTTCACCTATTCCTATTCCTCCCCATTCTGTCCAAACACACTTGATAAAGAAAGCGAGGCCCATGGAGGTTAAGCAAGTGCCCATGGTTCCACAGCTAGTGGTTGAGCCAGGAGTAGAAGTGAGGGAAATCTCCAGTTCTGGTCTAGACAACAAGGGTCAGCAAACCATGGCCCAGTCTAGCCTGTTTTTGTAGGGTCCAACAGCTAAGAATAATTTTTAATATTTTTATTTATTTTAATTTTTTTAGAGACAGGGTCTCTGTCGCCCAGGCTGGAGTACAGTAGCCTGATCATAGCTCATTACAGCCTCAAACTCCTGTGGTCAGGCGATCATCCTCCTGAGTAGCTAGGACTACAGGTGAACGCCTGCAAGCCCAGCTAATTTTTTAATTTTTTGTAGAGAGGTCTTACTATGTTGCCCAGTCTGGTCTTAAGATATCTTTCTGTTTAGGCTTCCCAGAGTACTGAGGTTATAGTTGTGAACCACTGAGCCCAGCCAATTTTTACATTTTTACTTATATTTTTAATTTTTTAAAAGATTTTATTAATATGAAGGGGATAAGTTTCAATTTCCTTTTTTTTTGAGACAGAGTCTCACTCTGTTGCCCTGGGTAGAGTGCAGTGGCATGATTATAGCTCACAGCAACCTCAAACTCATGTGCTCGAGGGATCCTCCCGCCTCAGCCTCCAAAGTAGCTGGGACTACAGGCGCATACCACGACATCTGGCTAATGTTCCTATTTTCAGTAGAGATGGGGTCTCGCTCTTGCTGAGACTGGTCTTGAACTCCTGAGCTTAAGCAATCGTCCCTCCCTCCTTGGCCTCCCAGAGTGCTAGGATTACACGTGTGAGCCACCACGCTCGGTCCAATTTTTACTTTTTTTTTTTTTTTTTTGAGACAGAGTCTCACTCTCTTGCCTGGAGCGAGTGCCGTGGCGTCAGCCTAGCTCACAGCAACCTCAAACTCCTGGACTCAAGCAATCCTACTGTCTCAGCCTCCCAAGTAGCTGGGAC
>CAUYSK010044833.1:0-12559 GCA_963575035.1 Avahi laniger | reverse complement strand
ATCTCTACAAAAAAATTTTTTAACTATCAACCAGGCGTGATGGTGCATGCCTGTAGTCCCAGCTTCTTGGAAGACTGAGGCAGGAACATCGCTTGAGCCCAGGAGTTCTGTTGAGGCTGCAGCTGTAGTGAGCTATGATCCGCACCACTGCACACGCCAGCCTGTGTGACAGAGTGAAACCTTGTCTCTAAAAAAAAAAAGAAAAAAAGAAATAAAAGAAGTAATACCAGCTTAAATGCAAAGATTTTTAATCTCCATGATCTATATCAACAATCTGAAATGTATAACAGGTTATCATGGGGCCTGGGAGAAGAAACAACCAAAAACCTAATAGTTACAGAGAAGGAACGAAATTATATGCTCAGTTTTAACTTATTCTTTTGCAGTCTCCCAGTACTTGTGTAAGGATAGAAAGGTTATATTTAGCTTTAGCTTCACCAGCTCATATGGTCTATCTGCTATGTCATCTTGCATTTCATTTATATTCACTAGGGCAAACCTTTATCTTATTTCAAATCAGATCCTGCATTGACTCTGTGAAAGTATTTCTCAAGTTATCTGTCGTTTGGTTTATTCCCCCTTCCTCAGCCATAGAATAAAGAGGGGAGATATCACCATTTTTTAAGTTCTTTGACACTACTCTTCTATTAGTCCCCTTTATGCTCCTCTTCCAACAGATTTAGCCCCTCCGGCAGTGTCGTTCCCCTGACAGAGAGACACAGAGCCAGAAGTGAGTCTCCTGGGAGAATGGATGAGCCTAAGCAACCCAGCTCCCAGGTATGTAGTTGTGGATTTAGGATTGCCGTGGTGGTTGGAGGAATTGCCACTGTGTATGAGCAGAATATAATGAATAAGAAAGGAAAGATGTAGGAGAGGTAATAGTGGCCCTGTTAAAGTATTGTATTTGATTACTTTTTTCTTTATTCTTGCTTGTGAGCATTCAGGAAATACACTTTTGGTGTCAGCAGAGTTTGGGAAGAAAAAAGATAACAAGATTGTGAAACTCAGCTGGGCACGGTGGCTCACGGCTGTAATCCTAGCACTCTGGGAGACCGAGGCGAGTGGCTCGTTTGAGCTCAGAAGTTCGAGACCAGCCTGAGCAAGAGTGAGACCCTGTCTCTACTAAAAATAGAAAGAAATTAATTGGACACCTAAAAATATATAGAAAAAGTTAGCCGGGCATGGTGGCACATGCCTGTAGTCCCAGCTACTGGGGAGGCTGAGGCAGGAGCATCCCTTGAGCCCAGGAGTTTGAGGTTGCTGTGAGCTAGGATGATGCCACAGCACTCTAGCCCCAGCAACAGAGCGAGACTCTGTTTCAAAAAAAAAAAAAATGTTGTGGAACTTTTTCCTGATTATAGAAGCCAGTCTGTAGACCTGAGAGTAATAAAAATAGCCCCTGAAAACTGCATGCAGGTAATTTAGAGACTGGAACGGATAAGAGTGTGATTTTATATGTATGCAGGTATAGCACTGTTACCTATGCACATAGCTACTAATCTATATAGTATTATATATTTGTAAACAAATTGCTTATTCCTTTTTGTGTTTACTGTTATTTATGCTCAAATCTTATCAAATTCTTCTTGAATCTTTTGTTAGACTAACATGTTTTAGATAGAATTGGAATGATTTTTTTTTTCCTACTTTCTTTGTAACTCTTTTTAGCAACTAGTATAAGAAGTTGGTATGTATTTTTGTTTTTTCTCACAGGTCTATATTGTTGAAGATTAATTTTTTAAAAAGTGTGAACTCACCAAGTAAAACGTAGTAAACTGTAAACACTTTTGCCTTTAGAAAGGAAACACTGGTGGATTAAGATTACATAGCTAATTTTTTTAGCCTCTACATTATACTGATAGTATCTTGTTTAATTTTATCTAAATCACTGTATATTTATTGTGTACATGGTATCATAATTGTAGCAAGACATTGTTACAAACTATCTTTTCTAGTTTTGATAAAGTTTCAGAGAAAACGTTAGGAGCTTGGAGGAAAAGTAAGTTTACTCATATAATTAGGGCCCTTTTTCTCCTCATCTCTCAAATACAGTATGATAACAAAGCAAAGGTGACTATTATGGGCCGGGGCACAGTGGCTCACGCCTCTAATCCCAGCACCCTGGGAGGCCAAGGCAGGCGGATCGTTTGAGTTCAGGAGTTTGAGACCAGCCTGAACAAGAGCAAGACCCTGTCTGTACTAAAAATAGAAAGAAATTAATCAGACAACTAAAAATATTTAGAAAAAATTAGCCGGGCATGGTGGCACATGCCTGTAGTCCCAGCTACTCGGGAGGCTGAGGCAGGAAGATTCCTTGAGCCCTGGAGTTTGAGGTTGCTGTGAGCTAGGCTGATGCCATGCACTCTAGCCCCAGCAACAGCGCAAGACTCTGTCTCAAAAAAAAAAAAAAAGTGACTATTATGCACATTTACAGTCACGTTGCTTAATAACAGGGATATGTGTCAAATGCATATCCCTGTCAAAATACTTCAAAATATGTCGTTAGATGATTTTGTCATTATGAAAACATAGAGTATGCTTACACAAATGTGGATGGACTAGCCTGTTACACACCTAGGCTATATGGTAGCCTATTGGTTCTTAGCTACAAACCTATACAGTATGTTACAGTACTGAATACTGTAGGCACTTGTAACACTATGGGCAACTATTTGTATATATAAACATAGAAAAGATATTTAAAAATACGATATTAAAATCTTATGGAACCACCATCTGTATGCAATCTATCATTAACCAAAACATCATTATGCGGTACATGACTAAATAGAGAAATGAGATAAACCTTACAACTTAATGTGGGGGTGAGACAGACTAACAAATACACAAAAAACATAAAACATATGTGTAAGACTGTACAGTATAGACTATAGTAACAATGTTGTGGGAATAGGATTGCTTAAAAGGCAGTTACTGGCTGGGCGCGATGGCTCACGCCTGTAATCCTAGCACTCTGGGAGGCCGAGGCGGGTGGATCACTCAAGGTCAGGAGTTCGAGACCAGCCTGAGCAAGAGCAAGACCCCGTCTCTACTAAAAAATAGAAAGAAATGATCTGTACAACTAAAAATGTATATACATATATAAAAATTAGCCGGGCATGGTGGCGCATGCCTGTAGTCCCAGCTACTCGGGAGGCTGAGGCAGGAGGATCGCTTGAGCCCAGGAGTTTGAGGTTGCTGTGAGCTAGGCTGACGCCACGGCACTCTAGCTGGGGCAACAGTGAGACTCTGTCTCAAAAAAAAAAAAAAAAAATGGCAGTTACTGCAATTAGTATCTTAAGGAAAGTGTTATTAAGGAGATTTTAAATATAGGTGTTAAAGAAGTTAGGAGGAGATAACTCCATATGTAGATACAATAGGGATAAGAACTGGACTTCTAGCTCAGGTACGTTTTGAAATAGGCAATTAAAAAAAAAAAAAAAAGAAATGGACTTCTGCAAGAGTGTTCACCTGGCTGAAGCAAAAATACAAGCTGTAGAGAAATAAGAGATAGGTCATAACTGTGTGGAGATGATATTAGGGTGATAGACATGACCTAACATGTGTGAAAGTTTATTATGGTGAGTCTGCTCACCAGTCATTTCCCCCTACCACAGAGAATCAAAACAGGCAAGGACTACTAAAGTTACACCTTTACTCTAAAATATGCTGAAGCTTTTTCTACTACATGAGATTAAAATACGTGGCTTAATTTTCCAGGTAATTTATAATTTTCTAAGCCAACTTTTCCTACGACCCATCAACATTCACTGTCTATGTCAAACAGACTTTCTCCATGTGTCAGAACCACATCAAACTTACTTCTTTCTCTGCATCTTGAGTCTGAGGTGCCTCATTCATCCCAGGTGTCTGGGTCCAGCAAAGGCCCAACACCTACTTTTATCTGCCCTAACTAGCCTAGTCCTATTTGAGCTTTCTTTCTTAAGCCACTATTACAGCATTTACAAAATGCAATATAATTTTTCTTAATTCTCAAGACTCATATAAATTATTCCTTTCTTATTGCTTTACTTTTGTGCCTCCTATTAAATTGAAAGTTCCTTGAGAGCAGAGACCACATTTTCTAATCTTTGTATCTCTGACATTGCCTTATTAGGTGCTCAATTAACAGGAGTTGTTTTACCTCTAAGTAATTCTGAGTAACTAAGGTTATTTAGTAGATACCCAATGAATAGGTACCTACTAAATAGGGGGTTATTTAGTTACTTGTGAAATCCCTAATTTTAGAGATCTTTAAATAACATTAATACAGCAAGTTATTTTTGAAGCCTCTTCAGTTCTTTGAGTCTCTGATTAGTCATTAAAGATAAGGATGTTGGAAGGGTTTGAAGTCCATGTCAAGAATCTAGATTCATGTTTGTTTTGGAAATTATAGAAATCATTTATTTATATGGAATAATTCATTAAGAAATAATTATTGAGCCAGGCATTGATCAAATTCCCAGATATTTAACAATGCAGAATGTGTCTGTGCTTAAAGAGTTTACACTCTAATAGGTAATTGCCAAGTGGGAGGAGTGAAATGATCAACTGCTTAGCAAAAGAGAGAACCAGAAGGCAGCCATTTTGCCCTTGTTTCTGTTTAAAGTTGAAAGCAGTAAAACTACCACGAATAAGTTTCTGCCTTTGACAAGGACCCAATTTACCTTTTTTGTTCATTTACTTTTCTCTTCTTTTTTTTTTTTTTTTGAGACAAAGTCTCACTCTTTTGCTTGGGCTAGAGTGCCGTGCCGTCAGCCTAGCTCACAGCAACCATAAAACTCCTGGGCTCAAGCGATCCTTCTGCCTCAGCCTCTCAAGTAACTGGGACTACAGGCATGTGCCACCATGCCCGGCTAATTTTTTTCTATGTAGTTTTAGTTGTCCGATTAATTTCTTTCTATTTTTAGTAGAGACGGGGTCTCGCTCTTGCTCAGGCTGGTCTCGAACTCCTGAGCTCAAACGATCTGCCCGCCTCGGCCTCCCAGAGTGCTAGGATTACAGGCGTGAGCCACTGTGCCCGGCCTACTTTCCTCTTCTATTGCAAGTTTACTGCAATAATTTTTTAGATGAGACCAATCATACTGTGCGATTTTGTGATTATAGTTAATCACTGATTACTAAAATGCATTTTCAGCATGTGGACAATACTGGTATGACATTACTTTCCTTAAAATTGGGCAGAATTTTTAGGATATTGTTACCTTCAAGATTATAAATAATTTGCGTTTGTAATGTTTAATAATAGCTAACATTGAGCTACAGTGAGCACTTTAGTGTATTAGCTCATTCAGTGTCCAAAGCAACTAGTGAGGGAGAGATGTTATTGTCTTATATTCGTTTTACAGGTGACACTGAGGAATAGGATAGTTAAATTAACTTGTTCAAAGTCCCACAATAAATAGAACTCAGATTTGAACTCAAGGTTCCAGCACCCCTAATTGCCACAATGGTATTATGCATTCAGAATATTTGAAGGTACTATTATCATATTTGATTCTTATGAAAATCTTATAAAGCTGGCAAAGCATATGTTAACCTTTGTATTTTATGGATGGGAATACGGAGCCTCAGGGAAGTTATTCTGTGTTTTGTCCTTGGTTACCCAATTCCTTTTAGTATTCCTCGTTCTTTATATGGGCTCAGTTTTTATTATCCAGGGAAATGAATCAGAAAAAATTGTTATATGAAACAAATCAGAAATAATCTAAAACCTCAGTCTTGTATTCAACCCTTGACTTCACATACTGCTTTCCGAACTTTTGAGAACTGCCTCTGTTTGAAATGCTGAATTGCACTGTCAGCTAGCATATGAGAAAGGAGACAAAACACCCTTTTAGAAATTAAAAGGGCACGAGATTAATTGTTAACTAGATGAATCTTTCTCTAGTTAATTCAGAGTCAACTTTGACATTTTCTTCTCTTTACGTTGGGCTATATTAAGCATATATAATAAACATATATAATTTCTTCCTACATGTTTAAAATATATAATTCCCTCCCACATTTTAAAAAAGTCTTTTTAAAAATACAACAACTTCAGAAGTCAGTAGGCTAAAAAAAATCAGTCGTTTCCTAATGATGATATTTTAATATAGAATTTTCAGTAAAAAGCATTTATAAGTCCAAGAATTTTCAGTTATTCATTGAAAGGAATATATTCCTACTCTCTCCCACATTTCAGATAGGAGGAACCCATGCCTTCAGCCAGTTTACTCTGAGGTCAGTTAAACTTTGAGTAGTCTTTACAATGAAGATAATCTGTTGCTATGACATCAGAATATTTTTGGATAAAAAGGAATACTATCACCTACAAATGGTATACGTTTTTATAAAGCAAGCTACTGCTGAATTAGAATATGGTATTAATGATAATGTCATAAATAGAATATGTTTGCCATTATGTATTTTATACTGCATGGTACAGTAGTCATTAGCCACATGTCACATGTGGCTGTTTAAATTTTAATTATTAATAATAGCAGTTAAAACTTTTTAAAAATTTCTCAGTTGCACTAGCCATATTATAAATGCTTAGTAACCACATGTGGCTAGTGGTTACTGAATTGGATGATGTAGGTTTTAGAACATTTTTATCATCACAAGAACTTCTGCTGGACCAGCACTACCAAAGTTCTTGATTGTCTAGAATGTAATTGTGAGATTAGGGTCCAGGGGGTGGTATCGGTGGGTTCAGATTCTCCTGTCATTATAAAATAGTAAATTCAGCAGGGGTTTAATAAGCATCCAGTTTGTCAGCCAGAAAGTAGTTTTACTGTGTTGTCCTTTTATGGTAATGGAATAGAGTGTCCTCAGATTTTTAAAGAATTATTATACTACTGTCTTTACATTTTGGTGGTAATTTACTATTTGGTTTTCCAATAAAAATAGGCATATATCTTAGTGACAGGTAAAAACGGATTCAATTGCTTTTAATATGTTTGCTTAATAATATATGCTTGCCCCTATTTCCCTCACCTGGCACAGGTAGAAGAGTCAGCAATGATGGGAGTAAGTGGCTACGTGGAGTATCTCCGAGAGCAGGAAGTATCTGAGCGGTGGTTCCGGTACAACCCTCGTCTCACCTGCATCTACTGCGCCAAATCTTTCAACCAAAAGGGAAGCCTGGATCGCCACATGCGCCTACATATGGGGATCACACCATTCGTCTGCCGCATGTGTGGCAAGAAGTATACCCGGAAAGATCAGCTGGAGTATCATATCCGCAAGCACACGGGCAACAAGCCCTTTCATTGTCACGTTTGTGGCAAGAGTTTCCCCTTCCAGGCCATCTTGAATCAGCACTTTCGCAAAAACCACCCTGGCTGTATACCCCTGGAGGGGCCTCACAGCATCTCCCCTGAAACAACTGTCACATCTCGAGGACAAGCTGAGGAAGAATCACCTTCACAGGAAGAGACAGTTGCTCCTGGGGAGACTGCCCAGGGCTCCGTGTCCACCACTGGGCCAGATTGAAACATCGAGGGGGAGGGGGCAGACCCTCTTCCCCTTTGGGCCATAAGCAGCCAGCATCAGGGCCATGGGCTGGTACTTAGATTCACGAAATGCCACATCACTAGACCAGAAGATGCTCTCAAGATGTTGCCAAACTAGAGGATCAGCAGCATACACAAAAGCACTAAAGGCTCTACCCCTCCTCCTTCCCACCTCACACTTTGGAAAATACTCAAGCAAATCAACTTTTCTAATTCAGGGATCAACAGCCTTGGTTTGTTACCTTTATAAGAAAAAAATTTTTTAACAAAACAATGATAAATGGTCATTTATCTACCAGTCATGTTGAACACTGTACTTTGGTCCATATCATCTTGGTGGCTATAATTGCCCAGATCTTAAAAAACACAGCAGGAGCTGCAGCCATCAGAAGCAGCCAGCCACAAGAGAGAAGGAGGTAGTCGTGATGCTGACGAGGAGGAGGAGTTTTTCCTCTTCCTTCCCTGCCAGGACATGCATTTACATTTCCAGAAAGAACAAGTGAATGCAGGTGATTCTTACTGTTTTGAAAGGTTAGACTTTATCTTTGCCCTGACTAGGTGTATAATACTTTGCCTGATTGTTTCAGAAAGTCAGCCATCTTGGAGCAGTGTTCTAGTGGGCAGCATCACCTGAAGCACTTTAGGCAACTGGAAATGGAATGAGCAGCAAAGTGTTTGTAACGGGCTCTGCTACGTTTGGGGGCTTGAGTGTTGCGCTGAGGAAGACAGGAGCAGGGAAGGAAGCGTTTTTATGTTTTGCAAATGTCGAGCAGCACAGAGCCATACTACAAGTTCCTGACTGGTATTTGTAAACCATAGTGCTATACGTCCTTGCGTATTAGGAAATGGCTCTAGTCCCGATGAGTTAATGTGTTAGGCTGACTACCAAAGTTTCATCCAGTCTCTTCGGCTCCTAGTTTTACATAACAGCAATATTGTATGTCAAAAATGTCACTTTCCAGTGAAATGAGCCTGGATTGTATTTTTAAATCCACAGGTCTCCATATTTGATAACTTTTATATGAAGTTTTAAACATGTTTTTTCTGCAGTATTGTGGTTGAAGAAATTCAACACTATGGTTCTTATTGCAACCACAATTCCATTTCCTTTTACATATGTAGTAGTTTATATTTTCAGTCAAATAGAAGAACCTCACTTAAATCTATGTCTTGGGTCTGCAAACCTAGTAATTCATAAACCAACCATCAGCAAATTGCTGGTGACTCCAAGAGCTTTGCTTTTTAATAATACACTACAGGGCACTTACCAGAAAACATCATGCACAATCATGTTGCAATAAATGATCAAGGGATCAGTTTTTATCAGGTTTGGTTACTTAATCATTCCTAAGATTTTTAAAACTTTAAGGGACCTTTTTAGTAATTCTGGGTATTTCTAAGATTCTTAATCCAGCATTGAGAAAAAGATCTTACCGATTATGTAGAGCTTTAGATGCCCTGTCTTGCGTGCAGAGAAAAAAGGAGGTATATTAAGGGATGCAGGTAAATAGATGCTTGCGATTTACAGTGCAAAGAGAAAAATCTAGCTTCTCTTGATTAATCATTAATTTTTTTAAGCATTTATATGTGTAATGGTTTAAGAAATTGTTTTGGTGCAGAGGCATAAATGACTGTAATAGAGATAGGGAGAGAGGCAGGTCATACCTGCACTGGTGAACCACTTGTGAGACTGTCAGTCATGTGTTCCTTTCCTGAGAATGCTTTGTAGTATGTGGAAAAGTGGGTAGAAATGAATGACATTTATTTGAGGTAAGAAATTGGAATGCAAAGTGTTGCTTTTAAGCAATCTGAGAATTGTACATATACATACAGCTGCACCCTATCACTAGAGAAAGGTTATTTTGTCTTCTGGAAAAGCATAGAAATGCATTTTTTATAGGAATGTAATGATGCTACCTTTAATAAGAGCCTACCCTTAAAGGCAGCATTGAAAATATATTTTGTTTTTAGGAGGCATAGACTGGGACATCCTCCTCTTTACTTGGACAACAGCATGATAGAGTAAAGATTCTCCTAGAGCCATCTTTAGGGACTGGCTATGCTCTGCAGCTTAGAAAAGATAGAGCTGAAATTAGACTAAAATCTTTAGGGAAACATCTCAACCGGTAATCAAGGCTTTCAATGGATTTTGCCATTACTAAATAGGCAGGGAGGTGAGAAGTACAGAATATGCTGCTGTAAATGGAACTTTACACCTACCAAAAGAAATTTAAGTCCATCCTACTTTTGAGGAATAGTATGCTGGAAAGTTCTTTGTTGCTTTGTTAATTGCTTAGATTATGTGTGAGAATATAGAGCTTTTTAAACTATTACCAAATTTTAAAGGTGAAGTGCAGTAATTTCTGTAAAGAGAAACTTTGTAGCATTTGTCAATACTCCATCCAGGGTTAGCAAGAAACATCTTAAATGAAGTAACTGTCTGAGTCATGTGGAAATGCTGTGAGTGTTTGGTGGGTTCCCCCTCCCGTTTCATTCACTTCTAATAGCCTTTTCCTGTATCGATACTGTGAATAGAGTGCTCCTTGGTCGTCTAAGACCACTGCAGCACAGTCACGTTTGCTGGTTCTCTCCTCTTGATTGGCCTAGCCAGAGCCATGAAAGTCATGAACATTCAAGCCAGGCTAAGCTTCTGAAAGCAATTTCCCCATTTTAGTTAGAAGAGATACTATTATACTAAATAACTATCCAAGATTCTTATCCACGTTCACTGTGACATTGTCCTGGTTCTTAGCTATCATCACTGGTGGGTTATAGGAGTTAGTAATGTTCTGTCTACATTAATGAATACCTATATTGGTGTGTGCACGGATGATACCTCTTAAGGATGTACTAAATGGACTTTAGCTGATGCTGAAAACTCATTACCAAATCTTAACTTGCACATGTTACCTTGTGAAGGGAGCTGCATCAGCAATGGGAGCTAAATCGTCATTAAGTACTTTAATGCCATGGAATTGCAAACACTGGGACTGTTTTCATTTATTGAGTGGCATTTAATAGCAAAGGCGCTATCCAGTATTCTCAGCAGAGAGATGGCAATATATTAACCTACTTTCATTCTAAGATGTACCTTTTATTCTCTCTGAATTCTGATACCAGTATAAAATACAGCATTGGCATGGACAGTAACACTGTACTTAGGCAGAAAGGCTCTTTCTAATGACTTGTTCTTTTTATACTCAGAACCATATTTACCTCTGAACCAAGTTGAATTTTATATAAGTTGCAAACTACCCACATCATTTTGTTATACTAGAGGGTTAAATCAAATCTTGAATATATGAAAATAAATTAGTCTGTAAAGGATAAAGATTGAAAAAGAAGAGAGCTGTTAAGGAAACATCTCTCATTTTTTGGCATTTTTTTTAACATTTCTAGTTCCCTCTATATCAGTGAAACAGGGTTTTCCAAAGATAGTACGATAATAGAAATAGACTGTTTTCCCTAACTTTATAATTGAAATCTGGCTTGGACTGGAAGTGGTGTGGTGAAAGAGTGAAGTAGGGAACTTTATTCTTAATAGCTGAATAATCTTTGGTCAAGAAATAACTTTTAGGCTGGGTGCGGTGGCTCACGCCTGTAATCCTAGCACTCCGGGAGGCCAAGGCAGGAGGATCGCTTAAGGTCAGGAGTTCGAGACCAGCCTCAGCAAGAGCAAGACCCCGTCTCTGCTGAAAATAGAAAGAAATTAGCCAAGCAACTGAAAATAGAAAACATTAGCCAGGTGTGGGGGCACGCGCCTGTAGTCCCCGCTACTTGTAATCCTCCTACTGAGGCAGGAGGAACATTTGAGCCCAGGAGTTTGAGGTTGCTGTGAGCTAGGCTGATGCCACGGCACTCTAGCCCAGGCAACAGAACAGGACTCTGTCTCAAAAAAAAAGAAAATAACTTTTACAAAGTTTACTTGGTACTAATTGTGTTTCTTCTAACTAGTGAAAACTAAATTTTGTTTGACTAAAAGATCTAATTTAAAGAAATGAAAGTAATGGATAATGGAAAATAAATTGAACAAAGACAGAAATCATCTTCATACTGGAAAAACATGTAATCAGGAAGGCATTGGAATCTTTGAAGTTTTTCTCTTTTCAGGTACAACGGGTGTTTTATTTTTCTATTCCTCAAATGTGCTTTCCCTCATCTGTGTACTTACTTGTTCAAGGAGTAACAGATGAGTCTTTCTTGAGCTCAGTCTTTGCAAATGGAACTCTTATGCCATATGGGAAAGAGTTTAAAATATTGATATATTTTGGTTACTAAGATATAGAAAAGGGACAACAATCAATTGTCGGGTAAATCCCTAAGTTTGAGAGGATGCCCTTAGCAAAGTATACCCCTAAGACTTATGAATTACACCAGGGTTCAGCAAACCTGCTTGTGTGAAGAAAATGCTAATGGCACAGGCCGCACCTGTTTGTTTAGGTATCGCTTATGACTTCTTTCTACTGTGATGGCAAAGTTGAATACTTGTGACAAAGACCACATGGCCTGCAAAGCTTGAAAATGTCTGCTGTCTGGCACTAAATAGAAAAAATTTGCCAGCTTCTCGAAGAATTACCCCCCAAATGTGTCACTCCTGCCATTTTGCCTTTATGATACTTTGGGCGAGGTTTTAAATTCATATTGTCACGTGTCCATCGGTTTCTTGAAAGAATTTGTCATCTTTTTCTAGATCCTCTTCTCATAACCCTCTTTGTCGTGATTCCCATTGCATTAAAGGCATTGAGAATGGGTCTTACGATTTGCCCTTGCCCTAAAGGTGCAGGTAGACTAAACTGTAGGTTGGTAGTCATAGCAAGGTAAGTCTTAAAAATAATTCCCACGTAGGGTTAAATGGGTACCACCATGTTTACAAAAAACGCTGTTAAAAAAGTGAATGTTTTTTTTTTTGTTTTTTTTTGTTTTTTTTTTTGAGACAGTGTCTCACTTTCTTGCCTGGGGCGAGTGCCGTGGCGTCAGCCTAGCTCACAGCAACCTCAAACTCCTGGGCTCAAGCGATCCTACTGCCTCAGCCTCCCAAGTAGCTGGGACTACAGGCATGTGCC
>CAUYSK010044831.1:0-24725 GCA_963575035.1 Avahi laniger | reverse complement strand
GGCATGAGCCACCATGCCCGGCTAATTTTTTCTATATATATTTTTAGCTGTCCAATTAATTTCTTTCTATTTTTGGTAGAGATAGGGTCTCGCTCTTGCTCAGGCTGGTCTCGAACTCCTGAGCTCAGAACGATCCGCCCGCCTTGGCCTCCCAGAGTGCTAGGATTACAGGCGTGAGCCACCGCGCCCGGCCCTTTTTTTTTTTTTTAATCAGATATTTTGCACACGTGGGTTTTAAGCTCAAAGGAGATAGTTCCAAACTGTTTATCTTTCAGAGTGGAGGCACAGGAGGGGAGGGCCATCTGAGCTCCGCTCTAACCAGACACTTCAAAGCCACCCAGAAGAGGAAGACAGGGGTAGTCTCCAGAGAACAGGCACTGCTCCTGGGCTGGAAGAGATAAGGAGTGAACACCCAGCCTTGGGACAAAGGGTTTTGTGAAGAAAATGCTGAATAACAAGACTGTCCCTTTGCTTTTCCCTGTGAATAATAACACTCCACCTTAAATCCTTTTGGGAATGAGCAGTCGGGTTTAGGAGCTGGCATTGAATGAATAAATTAGCAAATCATTGAACTCATTAGTTAATTAAAAACCACACCTAGGCAGAGAGAAATGAACAAGAGCACTCACTGAGAACTCTCTGTGGAGGGAAGGGCCTGTTCTACGCGGTCAGATACAGTGGAAAATCTGACGATTTGGAGGTAGGACTGCTTTCTGAGCTCCAGTTTCCTGGAGATAATAATCAGAAGTGCTGTGACTATGCTTTGCAACCGTGAAATGCCTTGAAACGTTGTTTATATCACTCTGCTTGTCTCCTTGATGAGCTGTTTTTAAAAAATGAAGCATTATAATTAATCAGATTAATCTCATTGAATAAAAATAAAGCCTGCCTTTTCACAGAGCTCTTCATCATGCCAGCCAGTATATCTGCTCATGCACAATGATTCTTTCAACAGAGAGAGAGACTCTTTTTTGAGCTCAGAAGGAGCTACAAGGAGAAGAGAGGTGGGTACCATAGAGACAGCACCCACACTGCTGTTCTTTAAGGGTACTGGAAGGGACATAAAACAAAAGCATTCTAAGACAACAAAGGGACTTTGGGGAAAAACTCAAGGTTCATTGTATGGCTTCTTGACGACAAGATGGCATCACTGTGGCCTGAGATACAGAAAAAGAGTAAGGACTCTAGAGGAAAGGATCTCTAACAATGAGGGGAGAACCTGGCGGCTGAACTGTTTCATCAGTTTCCTTTCTATCACTGTTGAAAGCCTCTGACATGATCGGATTGCACTAGGGGAGTTAAGAAAAGTGAGGAAGAGATTGTAAGAATCATCTGTCCTCTAGAATCACTCTAGGCAGGACGGAGTCGCAGGAAGCAAGCCAAATCCAGCACAGTACGGGACGGATGGCCCAAGGGAACAGAAAGGTCTTCTCCCAGAGAAAGAAAGAGCAGTAGGAACAGAAGCAGAAGGAAAGAGGCTTGCTATGCTAGCAGGTAGACATTCTGACCTCTCCTCTTATGAACACATGACAATTTCTTAAACTTTTAATGATGATAGAAGAAAAATGTGTCTTAAAAATGAAGTGGACTTGTCATTGAGCTCCTTTCTGTCTCTTGGTAGCAGTTTATGGATTTGCACAAGAAGAAGATGAATTCACAGAATTAGCATTATTTTACCTTTTTCCTTCACAGAAGCCTATTTGGCTATTTTGTGAGGCATTCTGAGGTTAAGGAGAAAAAAGAATAAAACATATCTTTTAAAAAATGAAGTGAAGTAAAATTAGAGAAAATGGTGTGTCTTAGTCCCCGTGCCAAATCCTTTCATCATAAGTAACTGGGTTTCGTTATAATGTGTATTATAATAACACTTGATTCATGGTGTGGATCCTAAAGGATGATTCTAGTCATTCTCTTTCTTGAATAATTTTGGTCATTTTTATTCTTCCTCTTTATGGTGTTCCATTTTGTCTATTATCTTGCCTTACAGTACTTACCTAGCAACCAAATGTCAAGTCGGGAGATGGTAATTACATGCCATGTCCTATTCTCCTAGTTTAACTTGACCTTTTTCTTGATGAGGTATTTTCTCCCCTTGAGTACTGGCATTTTGATGCCACATAGGCAAGCTATTTTGGATTGTTCCTTGCTGCAGAACTTCTCATATGAAGGGTTTCAATGTGAAAATTGTCTGTCATTTCATCTTTTTAACTAACAACATTTTTGCTGATTGAAATAGGTTCTGCCCAACTTTCAAGACAAAGGTACAGAACATGTTTTGTCTACTACATGACAGATGACAAGTGCTTCCAAAGAACATAAATGCTATTTTAGGTTCTAGATCTTTACTTTGCCTAAGTTTCCATTACTTGGCTGAGAGTCATATTGATCTCCTTGCAGAAGGTATATTATTTTTTACTTAAGTTGGGATTTATACTGATTTTTCTAACATATATATTTTAGGAGAACACTTGTGTGTGGTAAGAAGAGTGAATTACCCATCAAGTTTTCTCATTGATTTTTCATAAAAATTTTTCCTCCTTTCATCGTCCTTGCAGAGTTATTCATGGTGTGGTTTGTATTTTTCCAAGTCAGATCTTTAAGTTGGCAAAATAATTACACTTATATTTGCCTTTCATGCTTAAGAAATAATAGACAGTGCTTGTGGAATGTCAATATTTCTGCATTGCCTAATTAGATTATAGAGGATGCTCAGTTTTCTGGGCTATGTTTTCTTTTTGTTTGTTTTGTTTTGAGAGAAGGACATCAGCAGAGCAGAGAGAGCTAATTTTATGAGATTATTAGAAAATAAATAATTTATAGTGAACAGCTTCAGAAAGATTTATACAGATCCCTTTTCAAAAATTATGGTCTGGGCCGGGCGCGGTGGCTCACACCTGTAATCCTAGCTCTCTGGGAGGCCGAGGCCGGCGGATTGTTTGAGTTCAGGAGTTCGAAACCAGCCTGAGCAAGAGCAAGACCCTGTCTCTACTAAAAATAGAAAGAAATTAATTGGACAACTAAAAATATATAGAAAAAAATGAGCCGGGCACGGTGGCGCATGCCTGTAGTCCCAGCTACTCGGGAGGCTGAGGCAGTAGGATCCCTTGAGCCCAGGAGTTTGAGGTTGCTGTGAGCTAGGCTAACGCCATGGCACTCACTCTAGCCAGGACAACAGAGTGAGACTCTGTCTCAAAAAAAAAAAAAAAAATTATGGTCTGTAGGCTTGTAGGCAAAAAAGGTCCAAGCAGAGAAAACAGGCAGAATTTGTTCTCAGGAAGAATGTATGTTTGGATGCCTCTTAAATTTATGATTTTAGGATAATTTCATATCACCATAATTACAATACCTCCATATATTTTTCTACATAGTAATATTCCAGTTTAGCTCAGCAAGATTGACAGATGTTTGCCAATTCCCAAAGCATCTAAAGCAGCTCTTGAGTCATCCATCCATCAGTGTTTAATGACCCTTGTCCAGGAGGAAGACACTATGGCAAAATTCAGGAGACATCTGGATGAAATCCCAGTTAGTCCTAGTTAAGAAAGTTAAGCACTATTCTTACAATATTTATCACACTGTTCAAATAACCAGCACACATTTGCAAATCTTAAATACATGAAACCTGAAATAAATTTGCTGGGATTCAGTCCCTGTGTACTTCAATTTCTTTGTGCATCATGCTGTGGCCCTCCTATTTCTACAGCATCTTTCTATAATGGCTACTCGGGACGTGTTTGTTGATAGGCTGGCTGGGTGTAGATATATAGAAAGTAACTCCCCTACCCCACCCTGCCCTATGCAATTGATTGCATTGCAGGGTTTCATACATTTTCTCCTAATTAATTCTCGATAGGTATCCAATGAAATGGGTCCAAACTCTGACCCAAAATTCTGTGTTTAAAACTTTAGTCAGATTGACTTTCACTCTGTAAGTATTATATGTAAGCACAAAACAGTTAAACAGCAGAAGCCAGTGAGACAGGAAGCAGACAATTTTAACCACAGCTGCTGCTACTGGAGGGGATGGGGTGGGTTGGGCTTTATTGTGCAAGACAGAAAGTATCCAGAAAGAAGAAGGAAGGTATAGAGTGCTAAGTCTGCGTCAGGCGCCAGGCCAGCTGCTTGCATAAACCATTGTTGGGTCTCACTGTAATCCTAAGCCGTAGCCATTTAAAGACAGAAAGGACAAGTCTCAGAAGTAGTTGAGTCACTTGTCCAAAGTCTCATAGCTCACATTTGGCAGTTCCCAGATTGAAACTCAGACCTGTCTGCTCGAAGGCCATGTCTTTCCCCCTCTGGTCAGCTATCTCCATTCTGCCTTCTGTAGTGAAGGGACACCTGTGTGGCAAACTGACTGTTTGAATTAGGTTCTCTTGATTTTAAGAATAAGACTTAGGTCACCTCAAATAATGAAGAATGTGCTATGTCTATTCCTTCAGAAATGAGGAAAGTGGCAAAGTCTCAGGGAACTCAGGAAAAGCAAAACCACCATGTTTCAGAAAGCATCAAAAGCCACGCTTTAAGGAGACTGGAATAAAAAAGTCATTGAGATGCCAAGACAATTCTGGGAGCGCAGGAGGTAGGGTTTCTGGATCTTCTGCAAGGCCACCCACCATTGACAAGACCCATTTACTCTCCAAGAGTATGCTTCTCTGTGCATAACTGCTTCTCTGTTTCTCTTCCATTATCCACTGGCTTTCCCACCTTTTACTCACACTCTTTAATGTCTGTCTGCCCACTGATTCTGCTCCCTCCCTCTCTACTCCAACTTGTTTGCAGCCCCTCATGTCCCCCCCCCAACCTCCTTCAAGTCATCTTTCTTTTCCAATATTCTGGACAACAACGTGCATTACAAACTGCCCCATTCTCTCAGTGTTTCCTCATTCTAACTCCTGAGAATTAGACTGCCAAAGCCAGCTTAACCTCGTTTGGAAAAGCTCTTCATGTCAGAATATCTCACAGCCTACAGGTTTTAGCTGCCCTTGAATTGGGGGTCCAGCCAGGTTTAGTCACCCCAGGAAAGCTGTGGGCATACCTAGTGTCTTCAGGAGTGGCCAGGGACGTGGCAGATACAGTGACTGACATGTTGGCAGTGGCTGACAAGAACAAAAACTGATCTCCCACCAACATCAGGTTAGCAGCAGAAAAGATCACAACATGGCAGTGGTGCAAGATGGCAGCTCATAGAGTAGGGGGAAGGCAGCCCTGGGAAGAGATGCGAAGATTTTGGTTGAGAATCAAGAGTGGTTGGGAAACAAGCTGCAGATTGTGAGTCATCCATCAGTAAGACATCTGCTGTGAATAGACAGCTCTTTCACAGCAATCACCAGAGCTTTCCAGGAATGCTTCCTTTCTCTCCTCCATTTCTGAGGTTTGTGAAAATGTGTACGAGCTCACTGAGAATTGAGATTTTTCTCTTACTTCCAGCCTTGATATAGAATTGAAACCATGACACTTGTTTTGCATTTTTTCTCTCTTAAACTTATTTTTAAAAAATATTTTAATTATATCAATAACATAAAAATATATTCTCATTATGAAAAGTTGAAACAGTACAGATAAGCCAAAGTCTGCCTTGACCCTATTTCTCAAATCCTACTTCTTCCCCAGAGGCAAACTGGACAGCCTTCCAGACCCACTTCCATGAGTATACAGAGTTCCATTGTATTGTCTTACATAAGGGAGTAGCCATATTCATTACTTTGCAATCTAGAACCATTTCAACCAAAGAAGGTAGGTAAGGACTTTTACGTCTCCTAAGTGTCGGCAACCAATTTCCGCTCACAGATCTTGAATGCCAACAAAGGTTAAACAATTTAAGCAACAGATTCCAGGTAAGTCAAAAGCCAAAGGGATCATTTGGTCAAAGTACAAAGAGACACAAGGATGACAATGGCCACTTATCCCAGGAGTAGAGACAGACAATCGGTGGCTTGACTCCTACCTGGTTTGGTGCTGTGAACTCTATGCATTTGCCTGATAAACATTAGCTGAATTCAACCAGTGTAGAAGTCAGGGTCAGCTAATAAAAAATAGAAGTTCCCTCACTACAAACAACTATAAAAAGTCCCATAAGATGATAGAAAAGTAAGGGAGGACCTGAACAAACAAATGAAAATTTGTTTGATATCTCTCCTTCCCTACAAATTGTCATTTCTATTCCAGCCTCATCATCTAAAATTCTTCAGGGAGGCTTGAGTCAGGAACTAAATTCTGAATAGAATCCTCACCAACTTACAATTTTAAAACTTCATGAATTTAAAATAATGAGGGCAAAAATCTTGAATTTCATAATTCTGTTTTCTAGAGCACAGTGTAATTGCTAATTGTATGTGGCAACTTGAATTAGTCTATTTAGGGTTATTAGATCTTTTAAAATGATTTGCAATCAAGGCATTGATTGATATATTGATTGCATATAATTGATAGTATTTATATGTGAGCTTGTGCTTTTAATCTGCTAAAACATAGTCGCTTAGTCCAAAATCATTCAAGCACTGATTAAACTTGGATTATAAACCATTTATGAGGCCAGGATGATTGTGCTGTTCTATTCCAATATCCTTCCCTTGTGCCCCAATACATGCATGATGGCACCAACTATATCTCATACGTGTATATCTCATACATGTATATCTCATGCAATTGCAACAAATGCATATTGACTGCTGAAAACATAAACACAACAAAGCCCTGGAGATACAGGAATGAACAAGACGGATAAATACTTACCTGTGTCATAGAACTGACATTGGTGCGCTGGCGGAGACAGAAAATAGCATGTAAATAAATAAAAATTGTTCAGATGGTGACCAATAGATGAAAAAAATAAAGCAAGGTCAAGAGAGAGAATGACTGGGGTTAGGCGTACAGTAGTTTATGGTGGGCTGAGAAGTCCTTTCTCAGGGGCACATTTAGACTGAGATGTGAATGATGGGAAAGAACTAACCAGACTCAGATTTACAGTGCAATTGGAGAAACTAAGCAAATCCACACGAAGCAGTTAGCAAATACTTAGGGACTACACTTCATAGTATACTTCACTTCTTGTGACCAGGACAGCATTACCAGTCAGAGAAGGGAAAGTTGTGTCTGCTCTTGGAAAGCAGTTGGGTAGGATCTGGGGTGAGAGGAGGGTGAAGGAAGGGCAGAGACAGCACTAAAAGATTTTGCAGAGTGAGACAGAAGTGAGACAATCCAGGGGAGTAATGCACAAAATTTGAGGAGACACCCCCTCGCAGGGTCATGCAAGCACAGAGCTGGCGCCTGAGATGAGTTCATCCTAAATCGTGTGCCCTACTTGCCTCACCTACTCCCATTTCTTAGGATTGAAGTAAGTGGAATGGTCAGAAGATGGCAAGGAGATGGCAAGGAGACCCTCCATGATAAGGAAAAAAGCAGCCCTGACATCCAAGAGCTGGCCCGGTACTGTGAATATCAGTAGGCCTTGGTGCTGCTTTGAGCTGGCCTGGAACTAACAGCTAGGCTTTGGTGTTTTCTGACAAAGGAAAACAATTTCATAAAACACCCACATCAGACAAGGCCACTCTGTGACCATGATGGATTGAGTTAAAACAAAACCACTCGGCAACCTTGCCTGAATGTGAGACTTGCCCAAGCCACAAAATACCAAACGTCCTCTCCCCCAGATTATGTGAGTGACAGCTGCTTCTGCATCAATTGCAGCTTTAGCTTCCCTGAGTCTGCCCTCCCTGTAGATAACATTTATTAACATCGTAATCATGGAATTGTCTTGACTTCCTGAGAGCAACCAATGCAGAGCAAAGCCCGGCTCCCTTGAACTCTCCCCCAAATCAGCAAACACAAGCCTAAGTCTCCTAACAAGTCTTTTCTAACACCCTTTTACTGAGACACCCCAGGATGTGTGTTCTTTCTCACTGTGAGTAATAAATTCAACATATACAGGGTGCTCCTCATGGTCTCTGACTGGAGGACACTGACATAGGTGAGAATTCATTCCACTGAGGGGCAGAGAGAAATGAGCTTGGGTGGTAAGGCCGGGTCAGGTTTATGAGCTTGAGTGGATCATCTCGGAGCTAGACCGAGGCCATGGAAGGAAATGCATTGCCAGCCATTTAGGAGCAAAGGCTAACCTGGTGGAAAATCAGAATTTTGAAAAATTGACTTGGTAGTGTGCACAGTTAATGTGAGGCTGGGGTGGGTGGCCTGAGCTCTTGGCTGCTTTTTTACAGATGAGAAAACTGAAGTAGCAGCTAAGTGACTGCCCAAGATTCACATGCCAACTAACACAGGGCTTCTGAGTCTCTTGTTTCTAATGTAGTAGCTCCCTGTCGCCCCACCTCCTAGTCCCACCTTAACCACATGTTGTGTTACTAGAAAAATGAAACCATTTATTGGCTTAAAAAAAAATCATTGACTATGAAAACTCCAATGAGGAATTTAACAAATAAAACAATCACTCCCTACCTTTGAACTGACTTGTGTCATCCACTGCCATCCACCACAGGCATTGTGGAAAACCTGAGAGGTCCAGCAGAAGGCATGGCTAAGGAAACCTATCACGCATTCCCATGATAGAATCAGTCCACATTGGACTTTGGGGCTGGAATTTACAAAAAAAGGGCTGATGTCAAAGAAAAATAAATGTTCCAGGACTAGATCACCAGGAAAAACTTCTCAACCTTGGAAAGGGCAGGCAGGGACCTGTTTCCCAGGCTCTTGAGGGAGAAACTTCTCCTTTCCTTTACTGGTAAGTCTGTGTGGCGCCATGGCGCCATCTCCCCCCACCCCCTTGGGTTATCTGTGTGTGTATTTTCCCTGCTCTTTTAGACTGTCAGGTCCCTGAGCAGATCACATTGCTGATCTGCCTTTGCAATGTTAGTCCAGTGCCTGCCGCCAAGTAGGTCCTTTCTTGCTCATTGACTGACTTCGTATCTGAAATGTACTGAAGAAGCATGCCAAAAATAGTTGACTTTCTCTGATGGGACTTTTGCTAGCTGGGAAGGTGATGTGGGGTAACTTCTCAACAGGGTGGGAATTTTGAGTGCTAGGGAAAGAGCAGCGTGATTGGAAGAGAGGCACATTTCACTAGGATACACTCTGTATCTTTGTTTTACATTTAAATGAAATTTGGGTCTACATGAAATGTGGATGACACATTAAGTGCAATTTCCTCAGCATGATTTGAGCTGTTGATTAGAGAACAAGGCCTCCTGGAGTATTCCGTTTGTGTTACTGATTGGTTAAGGGCTGTTTCCCAGCTGTGGCGTGAGTCCCATTTTCCTTTGGAGAACTAAAGAGCAGTTCCTTTCAGGCACAGCCAAAGCAAACTCTCTCTTTTCACAAAGTCCAAGCCCCTGAGCTGAAGCCCTTGAGGTCTCTTCCTGACTACACAGGAAGCCAAAAAACATCACCGTGTAGTGAAGAATTAACACTGCCTAAAAGAGCTCTGGCTTTTGTCCTTGGCTTCTAGAAGATAATGTCTAGTGTCTTTCTTTGTCTGGTGGCCATGGGTCACAGTGGGCAGTCAGAGCAATTTAGGGTGGGGGCTAGCCTTAGGCCTGGAGCTGGTCTCTCCAGAAAGACCAACAATGTGACTTTGGGTGGAAGCTTTGGGTCACCCAGTATCAGTGGCCTGGAGACTGAGAGGAACCAGCCAATCAATCAATCATGCTTATGTAATGGAGCTCCAATAAAGACTGAACACTGAGGCATAGGTGAGCTTCCATGTTTGGCAATACTCTGTATTGTCACATATCGGTATCACATATTGAGGTCACACATATCCTGACCCCACAGGGAAAAAGACAACAGAAGCTCTACATTTGGAACCTTCCTGGTCTCTACCCTATGTGTCTCCTTTTGGCTAATCTTAACCTGTATGCTTTCCCTGTAGTAAACCGTAACTGTAAATATAACAGCTTTCAGTGAGTTCTGTGTTTCTAGAGAATACCAAATTGGAGGGTGATTTTGAGAACCCTGTAAAATTGCAGTTGGTGTCAGAATTGAGGGACATCTTGGGGACTGTGCCCTCTAACTTTGTAATTGACCTTACATTCCTCACATACCCCCTCCCAGAAACCAGACCCCAGGCCCTGGGAATAAGGAATTAGTTCACTTTTGGGAGAAAAACTATACTAGAGACTGGGAGTACACCAGGTTTGGGTGCTGATGGTGGAGGATGGCGGAGACTCTTCTCAATACCTCCTGTAAGCCTGACAAAATCTATCAATGGTAGGTTTGCGAGCTAGCTAGTAATATCTAGGGGAATTCGCTTTGCTGAATTTTAAGGTATAAAGAGAGCACAGCAGAGACAAGAGCAGTGAACTAGAAAACATCAGATCAAGGCTCAGGCTTAATCTCTAGAAACTCCTGTGAGTCTGTACAATCCAGTCTCCTGGGCCTCAGTGTTTCCTATCTGTGAAATGGCAATGATAGTTCCTGGCCTGATCACTTCAAAAGATTAGCAGAAGGAAGAGATGAAATAATTCATGTGAAAAAGTTTAGAAAACTGTGACTTATAGAAATGGATGATATTAATATTGTCATCCTACTCCTGGTCTTTTTATAGATGAGACCCAGAAGGCAGAAGTGACAAATATTTCAAATTCATAATAGAAATGAGAATACATGTTTCCTAACTCCCATGCTGGTGATTTTTAAATAAAATTTAGTACAAGAGCATTCCCTTATCCAGAGGGCAGGCTTTTGATAACCCCAACTGTCCATGGTAAGCAGGATAGTGTCTCTGAACACAAAACGGCTGCCATGAACACCACTTTCCAATGGAAGCCTCCAACTACTCAGATATTTTACCTTTTTTTCTCATGGAAATTAGTCAAAAATTAAGCCTACTGATCTAACAACTTATTATTTATCAAACTAGAAACTACAGAATAGTTTGGGTAGAGCAGAGGCTAGTAAACAGAAGTGACACCTAGGAAAATAATAGCAGACAGAGTAGTTTCAATTAGGGGCAACAGTTCAACATAACTTATTAATATTGCTGCAAATGCCTGGTAGCTAGTCTCCATAATGATGTGCCTAAGTCATTAAAGGAGGTTTAAGTGATGTTCAGTTTGCCCTGAAAGATAGCAGAGGAAGGAAATAAGAGGTGTAATTATAGGAAGGGTAGAGACATCGTTATCATTTCGTGCAGACAATATAATTGCATTCAGAGAAAACATCAGAGAATGGACTGAAAAAATATCAGAATAATAAATTAATCAATCTCAGTTTCTTCAGGGCCTGCAACATAGTAGGTTACTCAAAAGTAATAGAGTAAATACAAGATTCATATACAAAAATCCAGAGTGTTCCAGTACTGGTACTTACCAATTAGAAACTTTAATGGGGCAAAATGGATTATATTTGTTACAGCAATACAAGCCTCAAATCAAAATCCCAAGAAAGAAGAAAAAACATGTGGTGCTTATAGGAGGAAAAATTATCAAATTACAGAGAAAGAAAAATGATTTACTGAGTGGAAAGATATGCCAAGATACTGAATGGCAAAACAGAATATGTACAGAGGTCACTTGTCCCCAGATAGACTTAGAATAATTTCAGGCAAAATCCCTACCTTACAATTTTTGGAACTTGGCAAAATATCTTAAAATTTCATCTTTAAATAAAAGGAGCAAGTGTACTGGGGAAAATCTGTGAACAGGAAGAGATGGCAGGGACATTCCTAACATACAGAGTGTATGATACAGCCACAACAATTAAATCAACAAGGGACAGGTACAAGCCTCAGCACATCAATAGAGTAGAGAGCTCAGAAGCAGGTCACAGAATTTATTTTATGAAAAACGAGGCATCACACATTAATGGGGAAGAAGTCTTGCTCAATAAATGGGGCTAGGAAAAAATGATTAATTATTTGAGGCGTTAACAAAAGACGATGAGATGTGGGGAAGAAAAAGAGAGAGCTTTATTTTTTACTGAAAAAAAACCAATACGCAGGTTAGGGAGGCACACCCTTCAGTACAAGTAGAAGTAGGCTCTCCTAAGAACAAAGCGAGGGCCTGGCTTAAATAGGCAAAGTTCTTGCCCCAGTTCTCACTCAGGTCCGTTTATACTAATGGAGGATTCAAATTTGTTCAGTTCTGATTGGTCAAAATATTAATAGGTGGAGCCCTGATTGATTGGTTTCCAAGTCCACAACCAAAAGTTTCTGTCAAATGTTTCTTTCAAAGAGCAGGTTGGAGGGTGGAGGGTCAGGATGAAGGTTATCTTGGCATCAAGGGAAACTGCTTTGGCTTGCTTGTAGAAAGTGAGGTCCTGTGACACTTTTACATCGTTCTGAGAACACAGAATACTTGACGGCTCCCTCACCAGCCATGGCTGCTTGGGTCTGTTTTAATGGTTTTATTTATTTATTTTTTTCATGAATTGACTGTGGTTAATATTACTGCAAGAAAAAATAGCTTTATTGACATATTCAAGTATAGCAATGTCACATTTTTTCTTCTCCTATCTCTATTGTCTTTTTTAAAAAATTCCATGGAAATCATACATATTATGCAAGGCATAGTTTCAGCTTCCCTCCTATAAATCAGTAATTCAAGAACTTCACTTCTAGACCAATTCGCTGACTTGAATTTGAGATATACACCACTACTTCTATTAGACATTTCTTTTTTTTTTCCAATTTATTTATTTATTTTCTTTTTATTTAATTTCAGAATATTATGGGGATACAAACATTTTGGTTACATATAATGCCTTGGCATGGCCCAAGGCAGAGCTACAAGCATGCCCATCCCCCACACGGTTGCGCTCCACACCCATTAGTTATGAGTTTACCCTTCCTGTGAGCACCTCAGTTAGTCATCAGGAGTCTATTTCGTCTGTCTCCTGGGCATACTTTAACAGGGGGGAAATTATCTAGCACCTTACCTTATGCTCTACACCAAAATAAATTCCACACAAATTAATTGAACTCAATTTATGGATCACCTTTTTTCCTGGTTCACTGAGAAAATCAAAGCAATTTTTAAAACCCACTGCTCCCCTCTGCTCACCAAACAGCATTCACGCTCCTATATCCTGCTTTCCATCTTATTATTTTGGACAAACTGTCCTTTTTCCTAACGAAGGCCAGGTTCTTCACATGGGCCCTAGAGCAGCTTTGTCCAATAGAAATAGAATGTGAGGCACAAATGGAGCTTCACATTTTCTAGTAAGCACAGGAAAAAGGTGAAAAGTTGGAGATGAAAATAATTTTAATATCTTTCATTTAATTCAATGTCCAAAATATTATCATTTCAACATGTAATCAACAAAAATTATGAATCAACTTTTTTTAATTAATTTTTTCTTTTGAGACAGAATCTCACTGTGTTGCCCAGGTGGGATTGCAGTGGTATGATCGTAGCTCACTGCAGCCTCAAACTCCTGGGCTCCGCTGCCCCAGCAGCGAGGACTACAGTTGTGTGCCACCACACGGGCTAATTTTTTCTTTTTTTTAGAGATGGAGTCTTGCTGTATTGCCCAGGCTGTGTCAAACTCCTGGCCTCAAAGCGACCCTCCCACCTCGGCCTCCTAATAAGCTATTTTATATCCTTTTTTCTTATACTAAGTTTTTGAAATCTGATATATATTTTATACATGTAGCACATCTCAATTTGGACTCACCACATTTCAAGTGCTCAGTACCCACATGTGGTTCCTCACTCCCGTGTTGGACAGCACTTCCCCCTACGCAGGACATCGCTCATTCCCTGAATCTCCTACAAGATCGATTTTCACCTCTCTTCCGACTCCCTTTTTCTCATATATATATATATATATATATATATATAATACACACACACATATATATACATATATGTTGTTATTTTTCCCATTTTAAAATAATCCTCTTTTGACCCCACCAACTCCTCCAGAAACCCTATTTTGACTGCTCCTTTTTAAAGCAAAATGACATTGTTTTGCTATAGTCATTGTTTACAATTCCTTTCCTCACATTCTCCCCTAAGTCTACCCCAATCAGGCTTCGCCTCCCAGCGCTCCAGCAAAACGCTCCTTGTCAAATTTGCCCAGTGACCATGATATTAATCAATTCAGTGCTAAGCCCTGATTTCTCACCTTGCTTGATGGTTTAGCTGATCACCCTTTGTCTGAAAGACTTTCTTCATTTGACATCTTCATTCGACTTCTAGAATATCACATCTTACATCTTTCCTCCTACCTCACTGGTGACTCTCCTTAGCTGGTTCCTCCCTGCCTTTCCAAACTCTTAATACTGAGGGCCCTAGGGTTCAGTTCTTGGTTCTCTTCTCTTCCCATTTCTCTTCTTCCAACTTTATTAAATTTGCTTGAGTTTTAATTTCATAGCTTCAAATACTGTCTCTAAGGTTCCAATTCACAAATTTATATCTTCCAGTCCAGACCTTTTGCCTAAACTTCGCTCTCATATTTTCAATTGCCTACTTATCCTAATTTTCTAGGGCTGTCATAATAAATTACCAACTGGGCAGCTTAAAACAGCAATTTATTCTCTCACAGTTCAGAAGGCCAAAAGTCTGAGGTCGAGGCATCAGCAGGGCTGGCTCCTTCTGGAAGCTGTGAGAGAGAAGCTGTCCCGTGCCTCTCCCCCAGCCTCTGGTGCTCGCTGGCAATCCTTGGCATAATCTGGATTGTAAACACATCATTCCAATCTCTGCTCCATCCTCACACGGAGTTCTCTCCTGCGTGTCTCTGTGTAGTCACATGGCTTTCTTATAAAGACATCAGACATTGGATTTAGGGCCCATTCAAATCCAGTATGACCTCACTTTAACTAATGACACCTGCAGAGACCTATTTTCCAAATAAGATTACATTCTGGGATTTTAGGTGGACATGAATTTCGGGGGGAGTACACAACTCAGTATACTATTCAACATTGTCATTTAATTGCCAAATAGTCCTCTCAACTTAACATGTCGAAGTCTTATCCATCACTCCTCTACCCATATTCTTCTTCATCTCGGTTGGTGACAACCCCATCCTCCATCAGAAAGTCCTATTGTTTCTATCTTCAGCATGTGTCTAAAATCTGACCGCTTCTTACCACCTGCACCGTTGCACAGTGGTCCCCACCGTCATACCTCACCTGCATTATTGTAATAGCCTCTTGATAGGTCACTCCACCCTTGTTTCCCCACAGACCGTCTTCAACTGAGCAGCCAGAGTGATCCTGTCAAAACCCGAAGGACGGCATGAACCTTCCAATGGCTCTCATTTTACCCAGAGTAAATGGCAGAGTCCTTACAATGTTACACAAGGCCTTCCTTACTTTTCTGACCACACCGCTGACCATTCTTCCCTTTGTTCATTCTGTTTCAATCCTAGTGGATTCTGTGCTGTTCCTTGAATATTCCTTGTACCATCTGGACTCAGAGCCATTGCACATGCTGTTCCCTTTTCCTAGAATGCTCTTCCCCCAAGTATCTATATAATTTACTCTCTGATCTCCTTTAAACCATTGTCTTCAAATGTCATCTCCTCACACTAGGTGTACTCTCACCACTTTGTGTATAATTGCAACAAGCCTCTACCTGCAGCCCCTGTCCTGGCACCAGTGAGCTCCATAATCCTGCACTAGTTTTTCCCCATAATCCTTATTACCTTTTAATACATCATATAGTTACAATGGCTTTTATCTCTTCCCTTTAGAAATGAGCTCCACAAAGACAGGAATTTTGTCTGTTTTCTAATATGTATCTAGAACAGTGTCTGCACATAGTGGATGCTTAATATTATTAGTAAATGAATAAGATTAATTAGATAAATTAGATGTGTATGGGGAACTACTTTCTAGATGTAGAGAAGATAAAAAGGAATCACAAAGAAGGGCATTCTAGATTTTACTGCATTCAAATTTAAAACTTGAGCATGTGTAACAAAACAAAAAGATAGCCTACTGTACTACATATTTTAGAAAGTCCTCAACTCTCCCCCAGTAAGACCTTTTTAAATTTTAGAGTGAATACATGTTAATAATAAAAACTCACATTTTAAGTAATTTTTCCAACTCTGGAAAAAAAGTTTTATTATTAATATAAACACTTTTACTAAAGTCTGCCTACATAGTTTTATATTTTCTGCACAGTACTGATATAAATTAGGATTAATTATGGGACTTTTCACCACTCTTAATTTGCTATCCATGCTTGTTTTTCAAAATTCCTTGATCCCGGCCGGGCGCGGTGGTTCAGGCCTGTAATCCTAGCACTCTGGGAGGCCAAGGCGGGCGGATTGTTTGAGCTCAGGAGTTCGAAACCAGCCTGAGCAAGAGCGAGACCCCGTCTCTACTAAAAATAGAAAGAAATTAATCAGACAACTAAAATACATAGAGAAAATTAGCCGGGCATGGTGGTGCATGCCTGTAGTCCCAGCTACTCGGGAGGCTGAGGCAGGAGGATCGCTTGAGCCCAGGAGTTTGAGGTTGCTGTGAGCTACGCTGACACCACAGCACTCTAGCCCAGGTAACACAGTGAGCCTCTTATCTCAAAAAAAAAAAAAAAAAAAAAAATTCCTTGATCCCAATTTTTTTTGTTGTTATTTTAATTATCATTTTAAGCAAGTGAAACCTGAAAAATTAGGAAAGACATTTTGAGCCATCACCGAAATTTAAAATAAGAGTTTTTTTAATGTACATGGAATTATCTTAATGATATTAAATGGCTTTGCTATAAATAATCTCCTAAGAAACTTACATAAAAAGCTTTTAGGTAATTAAGATCAATTTCTGACATTGTTTTTCAATCAGAAAGGGGTTTGATTGAAGCTGAGAACAGATTAAGGAGATGATGTCTGATGCTCCTGTGTTTGTCAGTGTGCTGTGGGTCCCATTGAGAGCCAGGAAGGACCACTTTCTAACACACCCCTCCCCTGTGCAGGTGAGAGAAGCAGGACTACTCTCTCATGCCGAGTAGCTAAGCCATGATCATGGATACCCTTGAGGGCAATCCATTACTTCAACTGTTTATTAATTGTGTTAATATTAAAAATATAGGAATACGAGGAATCGGGTGGGTGCTAAATTATTCCTTCTAATAAAATTAATATTACATTTTTTAAAATACTTATTTTTTCTTCAACATATTTTTGAGAAATATAATGCAAATACAGAAAATTGCATAAAACAAATATACAACTTAACAAATTTTTGTGACATGAGCACCCCGTGAAACCACCATTGGGTCAAGAAATAAAGTATTATCAGCACCCCAGAAGGCCTCCCTCCCTCCCTTCCTAGAGGGAACAGCTATCCTAGATTGGGTAATAATCAATCCTTGCTTTGCATTAGAGTTTTGTCACCTAAATATGCACCCCTATTCTTTAGAATATACTTCTCTTACTTCTGATCTTAGGAAAAAAAGTTCAGTCTTTTCCCATTAAGTATGATATTAGTGTAGGTTTTCATAGATATCTTTTAACTGGCTGAAGAAATTTCCTTCTATTCCTAGTTTGCTGAAAATTGTTTTATGAGTGGATGGTGAATTTTGTCAAATGCTTTCTCTATGTCAATTGATATGACCATGTGGTTTTTCTTCTTTAGACTGTTACTATGGTGGATTGCTGTGATTGACTTTTGAATATTGAACCAGCTTTGCATTCCTGGGATAAATCCTGTTTGGTCATTGTAATTATTAATTTTATGTGTCAACTTTAGTAGGACACAGGGTGCCCAGATTGAAGATTGTTTCTGAGTGTGTCTGTGAGGGTATTTCCAGATGAGATTAATATTCAAATCTATGGACTCAGTAAAGTAGAGTCCCTCCCCAATGTGGGTGGGCATCATTCAATCTGTTGAGGACCTGAATAGAACAAAAGGCAAAGGAAGGAGGAATTTATCCCATTTTCTTCTGCCTGTCTGCTTCAACTGCAACATCTCATCTTAATCTTTTCCTGCTCTCAGACTGAGATTTACAATAGTCCCCCCTTTTCCCCTTATCCAATGGGGTGATACATTCTACGACCCCCAATGGATGCCCCGAAACTGTAGATAGTACCAAGCTCTATATATACTGTGTTTTTTCCTATGCATGCATACCTATGTAAAGCTTAATTTATCATAAATATGCATAGTCATACTTAACAGTCACAATAAGAGATTAACAACTAATAATAAAACAGAACAATTAATATACTATAATAAAAGGTGAACGTGCTCGCTCTCTCTCTTAAAATATCTTACTGTACTATACTGACCCTTCTTGTGATAATGTGAGATGATGCAAGTCAATGATGTAGGTAGGCATTGTGACATCTGTGACATAGCGTTAGGCTACTATTGACCTTCTGTATTCCTAAATCTACGTAACCATCCCTTACTTGCAACAAATGGCTTGGTGTCACTCCTTTCAGGGGATCCTTTGCTGCAATCTTCATATAGACTCAATGCTTTCTGGCACAAAACATTGTTGACAATCGGAACACATTTCTCTTCAAGTCTTCCACCCACAAATTTAATACCTTTTCTATCACACACTGTGGTATGTTTCAGTTTGCAATGCAATGGCAAAACTAGCACAAATTTCTTTTTCCTTCTTCACAATTTCACAGACAGAAGATTTGTTCTTAAGGTAGATCTTAGCAACCTCAGCGTGTGATTTTTTTTCCTCTCTTCATTAAGTCGGGAACTTTCATCTTTTCACATAAAGGAAGCACTACAGCTTCTCTTTGGCATGTCCACATTGCAAGCGTCCTACTCTTGTGCTTTGGGGCCATTATCAAGTAATAAGGGTTGCTTCAACACAAGAACTGCAATACCATGACAGTTGATCTGATTGCAAGAGGGCTATTAAGTGACTAACAGGCGGGTAATGTGGACGGTGTGGATAAGGCAGACAAAAGAATTCCTCTCCCTGGTGGGACAGAACAGGACGATGTGAGATTTTATCATTCTACTGAGGAACAGCATGCAATTTAAAACTTATGAATTGTTCATTTCTGAAATTTTTCCTTGAAAATCTTCTGTTGTATAGAGAATAATTATTTCTATTGATAATATTAAAAGAAGTGTTTACTTTAAAAATATTAATGCTATATTTAAATCTCATGATGTATATTTTTCTTAAACAGTAATTCGCATTTTCCTGAATCTTGATATACTAAGACATTTTAAACCAAGTATATTTTTAAATGCTTTTTATTGAATAAGCTTCTTTAAAAAAATAGTTGTCATAGACTAAGCATTACAGCAGATTTATGTTGGATAAATCCCAGAAAACTAACAATTACTCTTAATGTTGACTATTTTCTTTCATTCTTATACTTTTTCTATCTGATAAACCTTATTTATGCAATTTCCCACTAGTAATAGTATGAATGACTATCATTTATGAAACATTTACACATGCCCAGCCCTGTGCTGTGCTTTACACACATTTTCGTATTGAACCCTCACCACTGTCCTATCAGTTGGTTTCTCTCATTATCTCCTTTTACTGAATGAGAAAACAGACACTTAGAAATGTTAACTAACTCGCCCCAGGCTTCACAACCAGTGAAAGGCACACAAGATTCTAACTCAGGTCTGCTGGAAGCCAAGACCGCCAGTAACTTACCAACTATGATGCAGAAATAAACATCCCATGGAAATGTAAGGGAGATGTTCGATTTCTTCTGAGAAAATCCCTTACTCCCATATTTATTTCTTCCCTCCCCACTTTCCATACTTGACTTATATGTGGGAGTAATTCTTCAGGGAAAGAACACATTCTTCTGAACAACGAAAGAAAAAGAATGGAAAGACAGCTCATGTTTTCCTTTGGGTCAGTAGATTTTTTCCAAAGACCTTTATCAGTAGTTTCAACACACGATGCCATGGTAGCCTGGTCTGGTATGTGGCAAACACACTGTGCCTCTGCTTCTACTCTCTGAGGGAGTTCCTCTTCTGTGTGTGTGCTGATGCCATGCAAAGCTGTGGTATCTTTGACACCGTCATTTCACAGATGTACTGTATTTTCCAGCTGCTGATCTTAGATGTGGAAAGAATGATCTCGAGCTTAGTTCCCCCCATTTTCACAGTTGAACCCTGTAATTTTGCTCATCAGAATTGCAAATGAAGGTTATCTTGCACCGTTTAGCTTGGTTAACGTTATCACCATGGGTGGTAAAGCACCTCCTGCCACACTGATGAGCAGCTCGCCTACCTGTAGGTGTCCACTGTGGCCTCCTGCAAGGAGAGCTTGTGTGGGGAAGGAACTGGAAATCAGTGGGAAGAGGACTGCAGGATCCAGAGCACTCAGCTTAGAATGTCTCCCTTCTTTGATCCTTGAGCACTTAGACATCCCCTCTCCTAATAGTGAAGGGGTTTGGAACATGCCACTCCAAAATATGCTGCTTTGACATACAGATTGTTTTGAGCTGAAGGCACTTGGGAAACAGCATATACAGGAAGGGCTCGCTGCCCTCTCCCTTTCTACCTAGAAGCAGATCAGAAAACTTCTCATGAGAAAGGTGCCCTCCCTGTACCAGGAAAAGAGCATTCTTATCTTCAGAGACTGGGCATCATCACAGAAATGGACATGTACAAACAAACCTGCTACAATAATCTTTATCTTCCATTAGTTTCCCTCATATTTTTCCTAGTCATTGTCCCACAGTTTACTGCCCCTGACCTTTGCCTTCTCACATCCCCACAATTTGCTGTTCTTTGTGTAAAAAGGTATATAAGCTTTTGGGCCTAACAACTTCTCTGGGTCTAGCAGCTTCTTTGGGTCACTGTTTTCCTTCTGAAGACTCCCATATAAATGTAAAAATATTGTTTGTTATAAAAATATTTTATATTTTATGTTATTTAATATTTATTGTATATAATATGTACTGTACATTTATTTGGTCATTGTCATCTCCCCTTTATAACTCCCTTAAGGGCAGGACTTTTCTGGTGAGTTCGCTGTATTCAGCACCTAGAGCCCTGGCGGGCACATAGGAGGAACTCATACATGTTTGATAGATAAATATGTGCAATGTTTAGAAGCATTAATATAGGAAAATGGATGGGAATCTCCCCGGGTGTTTTAAAATCTCATAGATTTTTAAATAAATTCTTATATCCACCCAGTTTAAAATAAAAATAATGCTAAAAGGCTTTGATGGAAAATAGAGTCATTTATATGCCCCCGTCTGTCCCAGAAGCAACCACCTTCCAGCTTTTTTGTCCTTTTCCCTGGCTTTCACTCCCTTGTTTCTAAATTTGTTTATGTTTCTAACGCTGTGCTTTGGCAATGTGATGCTAAATTACAGGAATGGACTTTTGGTGAATGACCCACAATTTTTCGCTTTAGAAACACCAAATGATAGTTCATCATAACCAATCTGTCTTCCAGCAGTCCTACCTTCTGAACTTTGCACTTATTGGGGATTATTTTGCTTCTTACTATCAACAGAACATGGGAGGGCCTGGGGTGAGGGGAGGCAAGAATCCCACATCTCTCAGGGAAAGAAGGTAAACTGACTTTTTGTAGCTTTGTTTTTGGGTAAGAGTCTGAGTTAAAGAACAACCTGGAGGCTGACCCTGAGTGATCATTTAGGTGTGTGTGTGAATCCTTCATATACAAAGACAGAAAACTCCACAGGAAGACAGAGTTTAGAGCAAGGAAAGGACCATTTTCCTTGGGATGATGCTGCTTAGACTATAATCCCAGATATTAAAAGTAAATAAATAAATAAACAACATGGAACTCTGGTTGGCAGCACAGTTAGTGATCTGATTGTAGCAAGAAAGGGGAGGATCTTGCCTGGGTCTTATAAATTTTTTATGTCTGTATTGAGGGAAGCAGGTGGGGAGGACGAGTTTGCAGCAAGTACTTGGGGGAATATTCTGGATATCCAGGTCAAATATAGACTGAGAAATTATGGAGTAATTGCTTCCAAGAATCCAAAAGCCCGTAAATCAATGGATATCTCCAAAGCATTTTAACACTTTTATAGAATGCGAATTGTGCTCTCTAATAACATAAAACAGCCTTATTTTTGAAATCGAAACCTTCAGCATAAACATTTGTGCCTTTCATTCTTACGTACTTCATGGTTGCCATTAGCTAAGTCTCTTTATACATGAGGCACTGTATATTATTATTAAAACCATCTAGCAAAAAAAATGGTCTCCTTTTAAAACTTGGGATTTCCAGGCCTCATAGAACACTTGGAACTATGTTCCTTATAAACGGGACTCTGACTGCTTAGTACCATTCTTTCCCAAGGTCTCCAGAGTTCTTATTTTTAGGAACAATAATATGAATATAGACTCATTCATTTCAAAGAGAAAAGGTCTACAGCTGTCACTTCCATTGTTATATGACTACATATGGTCTCCTAAGGCCTGGGCACAGAGCTGCGTGATAAATAATTTGTGCTGTCCTAATAATTGTGTTGTTCCTAGTTGGGGGGAGCTAATCAGGGAACCCAGGTTGTAAGAGTGGGCAGTAAAAGTGTGGTCTCTTCAGGCTGGGATGGGTCCAGGGCATGTGGCCACTCAAGGAATTGTCAAGGTCATGCTTCATGTTGCAAACGCAAGTAGAGGCACACCTGCTTAAGGGCAAAAAGGGAAAGTCTCCAGCAAGCAGGAAGAGCTGACAGGTACAGAGATAGAGAACCATTTATAATATGAAACCATTTTAACCACTTCTAAGGGCACAATTCAGTGGCATTAAATATATCACAATGTTGTACAACCATCACCACTATTCATTTCCAGAATTTTTTCATCATTCCAAACAGAAACTCTGTACTCATTACACAATAACTGCACATTCTCCTCGTCCCCCAGCCCCTGGTAACCTCTATTAAACTTTCTGTCTCTCTGAATTCATCTAGGTACTTCATGTAAATGGAACCATGTAGTATTTGTCCCTTTTCTGCTTGGCTTAATTTACTTAGCATAATGTTTTCAAGGTTCATCCGTGTTATCGCATATATCTGAATTTCATTCTTTTTTAAGGCTGAATAATAGTCTATTGTATGTTTATACCACATTTTATTTGTTCGTTCATCTATAGGTGGACATTCAGGTTGTTTCCACTTTTTGACTATTGAGAATAATGCTGCTGTGAACATTTGTGTACAAGTAACTATTCAAATCCCTGCTTTCACTCTTTTTGGGTACACACCTAGGCTGATAAGATTTTTTTAACCATCAGAGTTCCAAATGGTGTCACTTTTCCTTTTAAATATATTTTGGGTCTATTTGTTACATAGTCATAACATCTTCCTCTCTACTCCTTTTTCCTGTCTGAAATAAGAATTACAGTGTGTTTATCAACTGGAGGGGTATCTTCCTTATCTGGGGCTTTCCCCAAACTGTTCATGTCTGCAGAGCATCTGACAACAGCCAGTAGCAGAGCTTCTCTTCTTTCAAGAATTTATAGCACATTGCTGGGGTTGGGACCTCAGCCTGGAATTGGACTTCAAAAGCAAGGTCAATCGTACTGCAATTTTGTGCCTAAAGATAAACAGAACATAAGAAAGGGTAAATATGAAAAATGATTTATTTTATTTTTATGACAAAAAGAAGTAGATAGAATTAAAGTTCATGATGAAAAAAATTTCTTATGCTTTCAAAAGTTTTGTTGATAAGATAGTGAGCAGTGATGGGAGTGGAAATTGACAAAGCCTGATTCTTCTCTTGCCTGATCCTTACTTGTGCTGATGAAAGGACGTGCCTGACCCTGGAGAGGGGAGAGGAAAGTTTCCACGGAGGGAAGCCAGGATGTCTGTAATATGTAATGGTTGCCCTGAAGATGCACACACAGGTAAGCTCGGGTGATGTGCTAGAGACTATGAGTTATTTACCCAATGTCTATTCTACTTTTATTTACTAAGCTTGATTTTGTTTGGGATGGCAAAGTGCCAATTTAAAACAAAACAAAGAACTGAGAACCCAGATATAAACCGTCCTCATATAGCCATCTAATCTTTGACAAACCAGACAAAAGCATACACTGGGGAAAAGAATCTTTATTCAATAAATGGTGCTGGGAAAACTAGATAGCCACATGTAGAAGACTTAATCTGAATCCACACCTCTCACCTCTCACAAAAATCAACTCATGTTGGGTAACAGATCTAAACCTAAGGAGTGAAACTATTAGAACTCTAGAGGAAGAAGTTGGAAATATTCTTCTAGACATTGACCTAGGCAAAGAATTTATGAAGAAGACCTCAAAGGCAATTACAGCAATAACAAAAATAAATAAATGGGACCTGATCAAATTAAAAAGCTTCTGCACAGCCAAAGAAACTGTCACAAGAGCAAACAGGCAACCCACAGAATGGGAGAAAATTTTCACGTGCTACAAATCTGACAGAGGGCTGAAAACCAGAATCTATTTAGAACTCAGAAAAATCAGCAAGAAAAAATCAAACAGCCCTATCAAAAAGTGGGCAAAGGAGATGAACAGAAACTTTGCAAAAGAAGACAGAATAATGGCCAAAAAACATATGAAAAAATGCTCAACACCTCTAATCATCAGGGAAATGCAAATCAAAACCAGAATGCGATATCACTTATCTCCAGTGAGACTGGCCTTTATCAAAAAGACCCAAAACAACAAATGTTGGTGTGGATGCGGAGAGGTAGGAACACTCACACACTGCTGCTGGGACTGCAAATTAGTGCAACCTCTGTGGAAAGCAATATGGAGATACCTCAATGAGATACAAGTAGAACTACCATTTGACCCAGCAATCCCGTTACTGGGCATCTACCCAAAAGAACAAAAGTCGCTCTATGAAAAAGACAC
>CAUYSK010044830.1:0-38402 GCA_963575035.1 Avahi laniger | reverse complement strand
GAGCCGAATTATGAGTCTTTATTAGCTGGCCAGCGACCACCCCTGCCCTGTCAGAGCACAGGTACAGAGAATGGTGGTTAGCCGAAAAAGCAAGGGGGTCTTATACTATTCTAAGATGGGCTACGTGACATAAGGTACGGGAAAGTGGGACAAAGACGGAAGTGGGACAAATTACATCACACATCCCATAACCGTGGGGTCCGGAACCTGCCTTGGACCACCTACTCCGGTTACGAGTGACTGATCATAATCTTTAAGCAAGCAGGTTTACAGAAGCAGATAGCATTAGTTAGGTTAAGGACCAGTCTTTCTCCAGTTAAGCAAGCACAGTAAAACTTCAACCATAGGTAAGACAGCTGGAAAGTTTAAACACTCAGTTATAAGAAACAATCAGTTTCGGGTTGATCACTTTGTTTTCCATCCTTAGCCACTAGTACAAAGTAAACGAGTAGATTCTTCCCAATTGAAGCAACGGCGCTAAATTTTAACTTAGGACAGTCCTGAAGGCAGAATGGAGGCGCCACTTTAAAGTCAGCGCGTGATTTCTTTGATTCTCTTGTCTAGTTAAGTGTTAACCCGCAAATCTCAATATATTTCTAATCTAACATCATAACCTACTGCATTTGGGGGTCCACTACATTCCCCACTGATAATGAATTGCAAGTTTATCTTCCCAGGTGCAGAACAGAGTCAAGATAGGATCAGACATTCTTCCACCTACCCGGGGAGATCTACATAATTGTGCTTCCTTCACTCCTTTTTTCTCCTCTAACATTTGCCTTACCTGATGTAAAGTGTAGATTTTCCTGGGTCTCACGAGAGAGCAGCTATTTTGTCTCACTACCCCCAACCACTGCCGTTTAAAATTTCCTTTCTGTATGCCCCACTCCCCATTAAATACTGAAAATTCCAAATCCCCTTCAGAAATACAGCCACGGGATTGTCTGTGGTTTGTGTTTTTCCTGAGAATGTCCTCAACTTTGGCTTAATAAACCTCCGTTGATTGAGATTTTTGCCTTAGTAACTTATTTTAGGTCAACAAATGTATCAGGGATAATAGTGTTACACGAGCAGTGACACAAACTTACAAATTGCAAAGATGTCCTGTTTTTTAATATCATCATTTTGTATCATGCAATGAGCAATAATACTTTGTTAATGTGATATCTTGATTAAGCATATGATTTTTCTGGCTCACTTTTCTGCCAATGTATTTATTAAGCTGTAGGAATTTATATTTTCCAGATGGCAACAGCAGAGCATTAAACCAAGCGTGGGCTCTTCTAGGGGCAGGGCCCTGTGCGAGTGCACAGGTTGCTGTGTAAGAAGGCAACCCCGCCTACCCTGTTGTTATTGTGAACTAAAAAAAATTTTAAGGCTCACCCCCCTACCGGCCAAAGGAATACCCTAAAACTAAATTGCCTGCCAGGAGGAAGGAGGTCAGACATGCCTTATCATGTCCCCCTCCCTTCTTGGGGACATCCTTGTAACCCATTAACAGGCCTAAGGGTATGCAAGACAAACCTGCAGGTCCTCAATTTACACAACAAATCTATGTCCAGTGGCTTATCTCTGATAAAGAGCTCCTTAAGTTGAAACATTCCAAGCCTCTAGACAAAGCTTCATGTCTTTAACCAATTACAGGCCAAAGAATCTTTTAACCCACCTATAACCTGTAAGGCCCCCCTTCGAGATGGCCCACGTTTTTGGGTCAAACCATTGTATGCCTCCCACGTATTGATTTATGACTTTACCTGTAACCCCTGCCTCCCTGAAATGTATAAAACCAAACTGTAACCCAACCTCTGCGAGTCCACTGCTCAAGGCCTCTTGGGCGTGGCTCCGGGTCATGATACTCAAATTTGGCTCAGAGTAAATCTCTTTAAAATTATTTTACAGAGTTTGGTCTTTTTTTCTGTTGACATTGTTGTGGTATGGAGTGCGAGAAGTGACCACTGAGAGACCGAACTGAGCCAAATTGTGAGTCTTTATCAGCTGGCCAGCGACTACCCTCTGCACCGCTGAGAGGCGGCAGCACAGAGAGCGGCCCCGAGCCGAAAAGGTGAGAAGGCTTTATACTATTTGGGGGGGGCTACGTGACATTAAACACGACATAGTGGAACAAAAATAATCACATCATACATTCCATAGCCGCGGGGTCTGGGACCTGCCTCAGACCACCTGCCTGGCCTCGGTACTGACTACACTCTTTGCAAGCGAGGTTACAGAAGCAGATATCATCAGCTAAGGCAGGGAGCGCTCTTTCTTGGGGAGGCAAGTACAGTAAATTTTACCGCAGGCAGCTGGGGGGTTTACACAATCAGTTACAAGGTCATTGCTTACAGAGTACAGACTTTTCTATTAAAGGGCGAGGTTTACAAAGTACAAGCTTTTTACTCTGTAGACAGGAATGAGTCTTGAAACAGCGTTTTCATAATAACTTTTTGTATTTTTGAGGCCTAGTACTACATTGTTGGTTCTCCAGAAGCAGATGCTGAGATGGAGTCTGGTGTGCAGAGCAGTTATTAGGCACCCACATCTATGGAAGGGAGGAGGAGGAAGCAGTCTCGGGCAGAGGGAGAAGTCAAAATGTGATGTAGTTGTAACACAGCTTTGGCAATTCCCACGGGATGTTCTGGGCCATACACAGCCCGTCAGAGATGCTAGGTTGGGCCAAAATGTCTGGGTCTTTATATTCTGCTTCTAGCAGTCATTGGATGTGAACTGCCCAACTGCGGGGAGTGAGATTAGCAGAGGTTCCAGATCTCAGATTGCAGAGAGCCATCTCAGCCAGGAGCTCAGCCTTCCCAGCCTGACCGACACCCTGCTTTCTCTTGAAGAAAATGTTAGCGAGCTGAATCCAGCTATGCACATGTGATAGATAATGCATCGCAACAAGTAGCTTGGGTCTGTCTTGAGAATAGAGAGTTGCTTTAGCGTTAGGGAAGCAGGGAATCATCACTGATTGATTAGTCTGTGTTAACAGAATGATGCCTAAGGATACAGATATGGAAAGGCTGAAAATAAAATGACGGGGAGAGATATGCCATGTGAACATTAATGAGAAGGAAGCCAGCACAACTATATTAATATCAGACAAAATAAACTTTAAGGCAAAGGAATTATTAGAGAGAGAAGGGTTTTTTTTTTTTTTTTGTAATGATAGAGTCTCAAATCATGAGGACCATTAAACAGATTGGAAGAAGGATGGTGAGAGGAAGTGCAGCAAAGAATGTGGAAGTCTTGCTCATCTCAGGGAAGCTCCGAGCCTCCTCACACTTCTCCCGCCGGCCAGCAAATAGATATTCCATCGTTTAATTTCTTTAGCTTAGCGCTTTGTTGTATAGTTAAAATTAAAAAAAAGGAAAAAAGGAAGGAAGGAGCTATCAAGTTATAAAAAGACACGGAAGAAACCTAAATGCATATTACTAAGTGAAAGAAGCCAATCTGAAAGGGCTACGTCCTGTGTGACTCCAAATACGTGACATTCTGGACAAGGCACAACCGTGGAGACGGTGCAAAGGTGGCTGCCGGGAGTCTGGTGGGGAGGGAGGCAGGGATGAACAGGCAGAGCACAGGGGATTTGTAGGGTAGTGACACTACTCTGTATCACATTGCAATAGTGGGTAAGTGTCGTTACACATTTGCCAAAACCCATAGAATGTGTAGCACCAAGAGTGAACCGTACGGGGAACTGTGGTGATAATGATGTGTCAGCATGGGTTCATCAGTGTTAACAAATGTATCCCTCTAGTGCAAGATGTTAGTAACAGGGAAACTGTGTGCGTGTGTGTGAGCCCCTTCCTTTCGTCTCAGTCTTTCTATAAACCTAAGATTGCTCTAAAGAATAGAGTCTACTAATTGAGAAGAAGTACTAGCAGGCTGTGTACAGAGATTGTTTTTGTGCAAGAAACAGAGACTAACTCAAACTAAGCCAAGAACAAAAGTAAATGCTGGGTCCTGCAGAGTGATGACTCAAATCCAAGGTCATGGCAAAACATCTGAAGTTCATTGCCAGGACTATGGTATGTGGTGGTTGATTTTGGTAAATGCTCCATGTGAATTTGAAAATAATATGGGCTTTGCTGCTGTTAGGCGCAGTAGTCTGTATGTGCCAAGGAGGCTGTTTGTTAATGGCGTTGTCCAAATCTTCTACATTCTTATGGATATTTTTGTCTGCTTGTTCTATCAGTTGCTAAGAGTATTGTATTAAAATATCACACTAAGATTATATATTTTCCCTTTTTGTCCTGCTAATGTTTACTTTATTAACAAAGGCTGTCTGGAAAGTGTTCAGCCATTGTTAATATAACGAGAACATATTACATGGCTGGATACTTTGCAGACAGCCCTCATATTTTGAAGCTATGTTGTTATAAGTATACAAATTTAAAATTATTACTATATCTACCTAATGAATTTTATATTATCATGGAATGTTTCTCTGCATCTCTAATAATGCTTTTATCTCAAGGTGTTCTTTCCCCAACATTAGTGCAGCTGTATCAGCTCTCTTTTTGGTAAGTATTCGCACACATTTTTTCCGTCCTTTAATTTTCAAACTTTCTTTATCTTTATAATTAAGCTGTGCCACTTTGTTGTTTTTAACTAGACTGAGAGTTTTGTTTTTAACAGATAGTCATTCAGATTCAGTAGAATTCCGGACACGTTTGTGTTTAACCTATAGTCTTCTTTTTGCTTTTTATTTGTCCCTCTGTTCTATGTTTTCCTTTCTCTCTCTTTTTTTGCTTTCTTTTGGATTGACTTTTTTATTATTCTATTTTATCATTTGGTCATTTAGTTATATGTTGTTTGACTCTTCTTTTAGTGGTTATCCAGCCCAAAATGTTAATAATGCAAAGATTAAGAAACCCTGCTTAACCTTCTGATTTCTCTAAACTGGCAATAAATACGATCGAGAGGTTTGATTAGATTCAGTTCATTTTTGGGAGAGGACAGAATTCTTCACAGGTGGGCCTGTAATGTAACCCCCATTGTATCATATGAGAAGGCAATGATGTCCCATGCATAGAGGCACAGATTGGTAAGTGGGTTTAGGTGTTCAGCCTCGGCTATCCAGTATAAAGTTCCTCATTAGCCCGTGATCTAATTGTGTTAGCACCCATTGGTGACACCTGCCTAGATTCATTTATTTCATTAAGGGTTGCAAGACCGGATTCTCCTATCACGTGTTCTCCTAGAAGCTGCATTTCTCAAGAAAACTGTTGCCTTATCAACTATTTAATTACCCTAAAATACAGCTGACACAGGATAGGCAGAATAAACATGTGGTTCTTTTTCTTTATCAATTTTCAGAATCCCTGGTCATTTAAAAATGTTTAAACTATTCTTTATAGGTGTTTTCAGAAAAGTCAGCTGGCAGCCATCCTCTGAGGAATGCGACCGGAGAGGGGTGTCACTGCACGATGTTATACCAATGAATCCACAAGGCCTGCTGGGAGAAAACAGAGTCCTAGGGGGCAGCAGAGACCACCGGCTGCTGGGGCCAGAACACTTGGCTCTGATACCTTTCAGCATGCATGCCTGGCGCTGCTGCTTGCCGCCTCATCTCAGCTAGCTGGAACCTCAGCTGCTCGGAGAGGCCACGTCCCGTGCTGGCTGCAGCGAGGAGCAGAGCTGTCTCCGGTGCCTTCGGCCTTTGCCACCTGCTGCTGGAGGGTGAGGGAGCATCTCGCATGGGACCAGTAGCCCCCGTGGGGAAGCCGTCTGTGACAGGAAGGCAGCCTCCAGCAGTTCCGTGCCCCCGGTGCATTCTACATGTCATAAAGTGATTGTCACTTAGCCAGTGTCAATATGGTATCTTGGATAAGCACGTGGGCTTTTAGTTAACACAAACCTGGGTTCGAATCCCGGTTCTGCTGCTGAGGAACGGTGCATGAAACTCAGTTTCCTCACATGTGGAACGTGGTTGATGATAGTTGCACAGTGGTGTCGTTGCAGAAACGGGAGACGGTGCGTGTAAAGGGCTCAGTGGGGGCCGGATGTGTGGGTGTGCATGTGTGTGCACACGCGTGGTATCCGAGCAGGGAGCCCCCACTGTTCCCCGGCAAGGGTTGGTCCAGCCCCGGGGCTGACAGCTGAGCTCGGCTTGCCTAGCAGCCTGTCGCCTCCGCGGAAGTGTAACTAGACTGAGCACACAGCAGGACTGCGTTCTGGGCCTCCCACGATCCTGTGTCAGATAAGCCACGGAAGACCCAGGATTAGAGCGACTTCTCCAGGTGACCTGAGAATGTGGCAGAGCAGAGGCTGGAATTCAAATACGTGGAGTCTTGGTCATGCGCTCATTGACGGCAGCTAAGATACTGTTTTCTCTAGTTACTGCTGGCACTTCTCTGAACTCTTCTTAGGTTGTCTTGGCTTAATTTGTGCTTATAAACATTTTCGGAGACTCGCACACGCAGTGAGTCCTCAGGATACGTGTGTATGCAACTTCCTCCAGTTATACCCATCCTGGGCTTAAACATACTCTGTCTCTTGCCAGTCAAGGCTGAGATACAAAGCTTGAATATGACTTGTATTTGTCAATAGCTAGTTATTAAGTCACTGAGTATGCACTGAACACCTAAACATGTCAGGTACTGAGTTACAGAAAGGGGTCAGCGATAAGGGGGACAGAGACATAGAGATGAAAAACACAGTCCCCGCGTGCAAGGAATGTCAACTCTAATGGGAGGAGCAGAGAAGATTTGGAACTGAGAAGCCAATTAATGGTTACAATTCACTGTGACACACAGAATGGCCTTTACCTTGAGAGACTTTCTGGAGGAGTGATACTTGAACTTAATCCAGAGTCATGGCTAAGCAGGGAGAGAACAGAGTGACGGTCCTCACGTCAGAGGGAGGATGGAGGTGCGAGAAGGCATTGTGAGTCTGGGGGGGCGTCCCATGTTAGCTCTGCATGGAGGAGGCACGGGCCACTAGCTGACGGTGACGGGGCTGGGACAGCCAGATGCTGAAGGTTGTGGGGCTGTGCCAAGGAATTGCGGCATCATCTTTAAGGCAATGTGAGGGGCACTGAAGTACTTTGAGTCTATGGTTCCCCAAACCCCAGGCCATGGACCCGTACCTGTCCGCGGCCTGTTAGGAATTGAGCCACACAGCTGGGGGTGTATTTACAGCTGCTCCCCATTGCTCGTATCACCACTTGAGCTCCGCCTCCTGTCAGGTCAGCAGCGGCGCCAGATTCCCATAGAAGCGAGAACCCTGCTGTAAACTGCACATGCGAGGGACGCTCCTTATGAGAATCTAATGCCTGATGGTCTGGGTGGAGCCGAGGTGGTGATGCTAGTGCTGGGGAGCGGCTGCAAATGTAATAAATGGCATGAGCTTGAATCGTCTCCAAACCATCCCCCTACCAGGTCTGTGGAAAAATTGTCTTCCGTGAAACCGGTCCCCGGTGCCAGGAAGGTTGGGGACCGCTGCTCTAAGCAACAGGATCAGACTGTGGAGATGGGAGGGATCTGAGGGATTTGGAAGGCTGTTGCTGTGATCCAGGCTAGAAGGGATAAAGAATTGCACTTAAGTCACGATGGCTGTGGGGATGGAGAGGAACGAAGTGACCCAGGGCAGATTTAGGGGAAAGATTGGACAGGACACGTGTTCGAAGAGTGACCATGGGAATGGTCAATGTTTTGGAATCAGCCTTGTGAAATTGCTACGACAAGCCCAAGTTACCATCTGGCTGTTACAGGCTCAGCTTGGGGCATTCCTTAAAAGTTCCTTGTAAATTGGAAGTTTAATAAGAACCTATTTACATATTTTCTTCGTCTGCCTCGATAGCCCAGTGGAGAATTCAGTGTTCTCTTTGTCCTAGTGACTGGGGAGCTGGGGATGGGAAATGCTCTTTCCAAGTGCAGCCTACAGCCTCTCTGCGAGGGACGACCCCTGAGGGGCTTGGACACCTCCCTCCCCTTGAGTCTATCCCCACGTCTGCTGTGGGACCAGGCTTGTCAGCTTCGGGGCTTCTGGGGCAGGATTCTCAACCCACAAATATCTCCCTCTCTACCTGCTGTGGGAATTTCTTTTTTTACTGTTAATCTCAAAATTGGATTAATTATAATCCTTGATTCGTGACACTCTCATCATTAGTCAACACATGGCTTTCTTCAATTTTTTTAATTTATTATTAATAGCGTAATGAACTCCTACGTATCCACCACCCCACCCGAGAGCTAAAACATTACCTAAAACTCAGATCTCTACCTCTCCTTCCCTGTTCTGTCTCCTGCTGTTCGGGATGGAACGGCCACCATTCTGACCTTTGTGTTTATCTTTCCTTTTTTAATGGGTTTTATTTCATATATTTGTATCTATGTGTTATATTTTTGACATTCAAAATTTCCCCTCTAAAAAGGGACGAGGAGAGCCTATCCTTGGAGAAGAGCGAATGTACACTACTTGAAAATGGGGTCTGGCAGCTGCCTATGTATATTTCTTATTAAACACTTAAAAAAATTCTTACAAAAAATCTTTGAATAAAGCTGGTAGTCCAAGATAATATGTCATATTTATGCTCCAGTATATCACCAACCCCCCTGGGGGACACATGTCCCCAGTCAGAGAGCCACGTCTGGTTTCCGGGACTGTTGGCAAAGGGTCTCCGGCAGGCTGCGAGGGGCGCCGCCTCCGGCAGAGGACGGCAGGGCCTGGCTGCCGTGGGAGCAGCGCACCAGAGCCTTGCGCATAAAGACATAAACATGGTACAGGCCTCCGAGGGACGCGGGCGGAGTGCAGACGTCATGTGTCCCAGCACCTAATCCCTTAGCTTGGTCAGGGACACAGGGCCTGTGTCGTCTGGCTCAAGGAGGTAGCTGGGCCAGTCAGATTTTCTCTCTTGGGAATTTGGACTGAGAAACACAGAGGGGTCATTTGCTTGTTAGGGGGGGACAAGTCAAGAGCTAGTGGGGGCTGCAGAGTCTGTGACGGGCCATGGGAAGTCCAGGCCGTTCCGCAGCAAAAGCAGTGAGTAGTCGGAGGAGGCCAGCGGGAAGCAGGACTGACTCAGACGATGGCCAGTGCCGAGGCTCGCTGACGAGAGTCACAGCGACAGCGTAAGGACCCGCGAGTCCTGGTGCTGAGGCTGCTGGAGCTCTGTGCAGCCAACACCCGGCAGGATTCAACTTCTGGTTCTGGGAGGCCTGGCACCACCAAGGCTCTGCTTATTACATTTCCTGTTCTCACTTGTCCGTAACCTTGTTTAACTCAACTTTCTGTCTACCCCATGCCTGACCTGTATCTGCTCACACACAGTAAGGCTGTGGTTTTAAAATATGCCCACAGATTATTTGCTATTTCTTACTTTAAGAGGTGGAACTAAATCTTTATTTTTTTTTAGGAGTGGGCTGGACAGAGCGACTTGCTTCTGATGACTGGAACGAATTCAAAGCGAGTGTGCAGCTTCAGACACGGGTCATAAAAGACGCTGCGGTTTCCTCCCTGGTTTTCCGGATTGCTTGTCCTCGAGGAAGTCAGCTGCCCTGTCGTGGGGACACTCAGGCAGCCCACAGGGACCCGTGGAATGAGGAACCGAGGCCTCCTACCCGCAGCCATGCGAGTGCGCCGCCTTCACGGCAGGTCCTCCCCACTCGGCCGAGCCGCTGGGTCACTGCAGCCCGGCCGGCATCTCGTGAGAGACTGAGACGCTAAGCTACCCCTGAATTCCTCACCCACAGAAATTGTAAAATCATAAATATTTGTTGTTTTAGACCCCTAAGTTTTGGAAAATTTATTAGCAGCACTAGATAAATATTAATATGTAGGTCGATTTATTTTACGTTAAACTGATGATCACTAACTGAACCGGCCCTTTAATGCTGCCTGGCAACGTTATGTCTCTTGTCCATCCTCTTAGACCACTTATTTCATATCTTCTCTCCCTCTCAAACCTCCAGTGCCTCGGCCCATTTTCACTCTCAGCTGACGTCCTTCATTCCTATTTCCACGAGAAAAGTCAGAGCACTCGAAACAATTTCCCAAGGACCCACTGTGACATCACCGTCACACTGCGCCTGTCTCCTCCCCTGTGACTAGGGAAGAACTTCCTGTGCTCCCAGCTGAGGCCAGCCTCTGCCCCTGGGCTCTAGATCTGGTCCCCTCTCGCCCACCCAGCAACATCCCTCCTCAAATTCCTCCCCCTCTCTGTTTCTGGCAGGAAAGAGCACCGACCTGTGTCCCATTTGCTGCTCACAGCTCAAGGAACGTGGAGTCTGAGCATCGACCCCCGGATTTAGCAGCACTGGCCAGTGGCTTTACCCCCAGAATCTGCCTGCAGGATGGCAGGAGAGAAATTAGAGACGGTGGGTCCGCTCACCACGTTCAGGAACTGTTGCTGTGAAAAGAAAGGGAGAAAAGGTGCGGAGGTGCTCGGCCAAGGATGAGAAATGACAGCGAGTGTGCGTGCTGAAGGGGGCGCTCCAGCAGACGCGGAGGGAACGGACGACGCAGGCGCAACCGCGGCCCCTTGGCGGCAGGGACTGAGGCAGCGACGTGTGTGATACAGTCCTGTTCACGCCCAGCAAGAACAACCTCAGAGCACGCTTAGCAAGCCCCCAGTCGCATGGGAGCTCTACGCGGGGCTGCGGGGAGAACGGGAGATGAGCGCAGCTCCTGCTTTCGCGGCCTTGTTTCCTGCCGCAGGCTGGGTCAGGGCGCCTCCGGCTCAGCTGCCGCCTCTTTTCTAAGAAGTAGTTTTCTTTCAGAAGAAATCACAGAGTCTTTTCTATTTACTCAAAACACGAGTTCCTGAACCGTTCCAGCTCCTGGGGTGGGTGAGGTTAGGGTCTCTGCCGAGGGCCAGCGTTCAGAGGCGTGTAAGAAACACTGGCTGTTGTCCTTTATTCATAACACGCTTCACTTCTGACAGCAGAGGTGTGTTCTTTTTCCCACGTGGACCAAGTCTCCAACACCCGCTGGGCGTCCTACAATTTAACTCAAATCTGACACTAACTGCCTGGAGTTAGCACGGGGTGAGGCCTCCGTCCTGCAAGACTGCCCCGCTTCAGAGTCTAATCATAAATCATGGGTTCCACAACTTTTCCCTCGTTTGGTCACAAATTGGAGGCTGCCATGACCCCCTTCCTATGTTCAGTCATTTGCCAAGCTAGCTCATAGAACTCAGGAAGTGTTTCCTTACTAGATTGTGGGTTTACTATAAAAGGATACAATTCGGAAACAGCCAGATGGAGAGAGGGCAGCCCAGGGGGACAGGGGTGCAGAGCTTCCGTGCCTCTCTGGGCACGCCTCCCTCCATGGGTTCAGCAACCTGGAAGTTCTCTGAGCCCCGTAGCTCAGGGATTTTTATGGCGGCTTTATCACACAGGCATGATCAATTATCAGCTCAATGTCTAGGTCTTCTCCCCCGCTTGGAGGATGGGGAACGGTGCTGAAATTTCCAAGCTCCTGACCATGGCTTGGTTTTAACGAAAGCATCCCCTGTCTCCCAGGATATTCCAGGGATTTAGAAGCTCTGTGTCAGGTACTGGGGTCAAAGCCCAAATATTAGAACAAAAGATGCTCCTAGCACATTTACCACTTAGGAAATTGCAGAGGTTTCAGGAGCTCTGTGTCAGGAACTGAGGACAAAGACCCAATTATGTATTTCTTATTATACCACAATATCACAAGAGGTATCCTGGCTCTTTCTTCTCTTCCCACTCGCCAGCCCCAGCTACGGGACTCACGGAGGAAGGAGGGTTGGGAACGCCCCTCCCCGCTGCCCAGCCCCGCTGCCGCTGCCCTGCTGAAGCTGTCGGCAGTTCTTGCTTGGTTCCTAGCAACTGCCCCTAACTATAGAGAAGTCCACGCCGGTCAGGATGTCATGCGAGACCCCAGCATCCTTTCCTCCGTCTCTCACCACCCGCCCCAGCCACACTGGGTCGTTGATGTTCTCTTTCGGCACCATGTGCAGGCTTTTCCTTCCTGCCATCTTCATGCTGCTCCCCTGTCTCCAGTGCCCTTTTCTCACTACCCTCTTTCAAAATCATCATCCTTCACGTGCCTTATCCTTCGGATAAGGCTGGAATGCCAGTTCCTCCAGGAAGTCTTCCTTATCACTCATCCTCAGAACTGGCTGCTCTTCCTTTGAGTGTTGTCCTGTCTTTCCGTGGCACTGAAGTTCCCTGTGGGCAGGCATGGTGTTTATTTGTCCTTTTGTCTTTCTACCAGCGTTGACCCCTGCCCAGCATGGTGTCTGCATGGTGGTAGCTTCAGATGGAGCTTGCAGAGGGAGCTTGCTCGGCGAGGGCTTGCAGAGGAAGGGCTGAGTGTGTGCTTGGGTTTCTTCCTTTCAGGTGTCACACGTCCCAGGCTATTGCCCAGATCAGGGCTCCTCCCTGGCAGGTATAGGCCTCGTGTCATGGAAAGAGCATGGAATTTAAAATCAGAATTGGGCTCCAGTTTGCCTGACAATGCAATCTACCTTATAGACTTGCCGTGAGTTTGTAGTCAGCCATGGACAGGAAAGTGCTACGCAGACCTTGACTTCCACTCAAATGAACACATTATTTAGTCATACTGGGTTGGCCACTGAGAGTCCATCTCAGCTGGGCTCCCAACTGGATTGGCTGGGCCACTTCCTGCCAGGATGAAGGTCTGGGGTATGACCCCAAGACACAATGAGTGGCCCCACAGACCTGGACAGGGATGAGCCCACGCACTCTGACCCATGCAGCAATTCACATAATTACATGGAAGTCACTATTTTAAAGCGCATATTTAAAGTGTGATTTTTAGTTGTGCAACCATCAACACCATCTAATTCCAGAATATTCCCATCATCCCAAAAAGAAATCTTAGCAGCCAGTCCTACTGCCCCTCTCTGCTCAACCCTGGCAACCACTGATCTACTTTTTGTCTAAGGGTTTGTACTTCTGGGCATTTCATATAACTAGATCCATACGATACGTGGCCTTTTGTGACTAGCTTCTTTTATTTTGCATATTTCCAAGATTCGCCTATGTGTCGTAGCATGTAATGGTATTTCACTCCTTTTATGGCTGAATAATATTCCATTGTGTGCGTACATCCCATTTTGTTTATCCATTTGTCCGTTGATGGGCATTTAGGTTGTTTCCACTTTTTGATTATTATAAATAATGTTCCTATGATCATTTGTGTACAGCTTTTTGCGTGGAAATACGTCTTCAATTCTCTTTCAATTCCTTGAAGTGGAACGTGACCGGGAGTTACTCTGTAACTCTACGTTTAGCATTTTCCGAAACAGCAGCAGCATTTTGCATTCCCACCAGCAATGCGTAAGAGCTCTGTAATCTTTCTGACACAGGATTCTGCCCCCGCTTGCTTTAGCATTTTGAAATTAGAAGGCCGAGGAGAGAGAATACTGCTGCCAGCTTTCACCCAGCCCTTTCCCAAAGTTATAGTTATGCAAGACAACAAGCTTTGCAAACTTTCATCGTCTGAAAAGCACGCTTGGACTCTTGGGTGCAAGTGACGTGATTTATCTTCCTTGCTGAGGGGATGATACAGCCTTGATCCTTCTGGCTGAGGAGGAGCCAGCTGTCTGCGGATAAAGCTCAGTGTTTGGGCTTGGCTGGTGCGCGCAGAGAGGGGAGTGTCACTCACCCGGCTGTTTGCTGAGGAGCGTTCTCATTAAGCCAGGTGTGTGTCAGGCGTGTGTCTCCACAGCCTCATCAGCCTCCTCCAGGGTCCTCAGGCTTCCTGGCTGGGAGCTGATTCTGGCTCTTGCGGGGGTCTCGGCGTGAAGCTGGAGAGACGTCTGTGCAGGTGGACGGAGACCGTGGGTGCAGGCTGCTTCCTCCTGGGTGCCCCGCTGGGTAACGAGGGGACATCTGCTGTCTGCTCACGGGGGTGCTGGCAGGCAGAGACTTCCCGACTCCACTGGCTGTTCTTCTCACGACTGTGTACACAAGGGCTCTGTTTGCAGAGCCGCCAGCCTCGGTGAGGAAGGGTTTGTTTTTGCGGCATCTGGATGCAGGAGGGAGGTTTATTAGGCAGGTGGGGTGGGAAGGAGATTGCTAACCCCAGAGGAGTTCGCTTGCAAAGAAGGAAAATTACCAGCTGTGCCTGTTCTGTGACTGATACAGGAAGGGTTTGTTCGTGTTAGCCCAAGGGGAATGTCTCCGGGAGGTGCCGGGGAGAAGCAGAGCCGGGGAGAACAGTGCCACGAGGTCCTTGCTGATGAACTGATGACCCTGCCTGAAGGTGTCAGGTCATCGTATCTGGCGTACACTTACCCAACCTCTGAACACCTTACACCCGTGGATGTTTATTCATGCAACAAATATTTACTGAGTCCTTACTGCATTCCTTGAGCTTTGTAAGAGTCAGAGATACAACGGCGATAAGCACAACAAACACGGATAATTGTCCTTGTGGAGATCAGAGCCTGGCAGGGCCTAGAGGCTTTAATTAAGTGATTGCAGGAATCAGTGCTGGGCAGGATCTCGCAGGTTCTCTGAGAGCGCATGAGGGAAACGGCTTAGTATGTGGGCGGTTGTCCAGAAAGCCTTTCCTGGGGCACCCGGGTCTACAGGATGAGCAGGGCTGGGGCAGAGAGAAGAGCATTTCCAGTGGAGGGCGCCGCAGGTGGGAAGCCCTGAAGTGGGGCGGAACACGACATCCCAGGAACGAAGGAGCCAGGAGGGCAGAGCAGAGAGGGAGGAGCCTGCTGGGCCGCGCAACAGCCCCCTTGCCCTTCACCCTAGGAGAAGGGGGCAGCCACTGGCGAGTGGGGTCGGGTTTAAACTGGGCAGTGACACGGTCAGGTTTGTGTTTGCTGTGCCCGCTCTGGGTAGAGTTAAGATTGCTCACCGACTTCAGCCACAAGCTTCAGGTAATTAGGTAGTGGATTCATAAGCAAAATGTTTCTTTTCCTTTCCCACAGAGCTACTAGATTTCTCCTGGAAACCCACGCGGTGGAGGGGATTCATGTGGACTGATGGAGTTGTGGTTCTGGTTTTAGGGAGGATGGGCCCACCCCGGTGAGACCAGGGCAACTTTGCGGGCTGGCGAAAACGTGGCTGTGAACGCTGGAGTTGCGTAATAGCGGGCAGACGCCAGATCAGGGAAGAGCGGCGTTGCAGGGACGAGGGAGAGTCCCCAAGGGGCAGGGGCCATACCAAGTCTTCTGAGCCAGGTGGAGCCTCTGAAGGTCATTGGGCCTTGAATTTCTGAGGAAACCTGGGAAGCCACATTTTTTCCGGACACCCTTCTTTCTGGCCGCTCAGACCTGCCCACCTAGCTCAGTGCTTAGCACAGGGGCTATCCCTGGCTTAGAAGGTCAGGGCTGGAGGCCTCAGAGGTCGGCAGGCCCAGAGCTTTTCCGAGTGTGGCCCTCGGTCCCCTGCATGAGCATCAGCTCTGGATGATGGTTGGAAAACTGCGGCTTCCTGGATCTGACCTCAGACCTGAATCAAAACTCTTATTTTGGGGACTGGGGGATGTGGGTAGAGGGTTGATGGTAAGACCTTTTAGAGAATCAGCATTTGAAGCAAGTGTTCCAGGGGATTCTTCTGCATACTGTGTTAGTTTCCTAGGGCTGCTGGAACCAGTCACCACAAATGTGGTGGCTTAAAATAACAGAAACATATTCTCTCACCATTTTGGAGACCGGAAGTTCCAAATCACTGCAACCAAGGGCCACGCTCCCTCCCGAGGCTCTAGGGGAGGGAGCAGCTGGGGGCAGGGTCTCCCCCATCTCTACCTGTCTACCTGGCTACCATCCCGTGGCCTCTCCTGCTCCACCTGTTGTCCAGTCTCCCTCTGCCTTCCCCTTAGGAGGACACCTGTGCAGTTAGGGCCGGGATATCTCCACCTCAAGATCTTTAACCTAATCATATCTACAAAGACCCTTGCCCCAAGTAAGGTAACATCTACAGGTCCCAAAGATTAGGACCTGATATCTTCAGGGGATCATTTTCCCATCTGTTACAAATACCCAAGTTCAAAAATAGGTATGGTTCACATCCTTAGGGTAGATGAGGCACAGGAAACTGGAGCCCATGGAGAAGTACTAATCCAAGGTCACACGGCTTGTAAGTCACTTCTCACATTAAGACTTCTGATTCCTCGTCTTTTCTGGGAGTCCTGGCTCCATGGAATAATGATATCTGACATTTCGTGAATGCTTCTTACGTACTGTGCTAAGCGAATTATAGATACTGTCTCATTCCTCTTCCAAACAACCCTTGAGGTGTGTTCTCCTATGATCTTCCACTGTATAGACAGAAAAATTAAGGGGAAAAGAGATTAAATAACTTGCCCAAGGTGACAGAGCTGGGGTAGAAACCCAGGCAGTCAGAGGCCAAAACCTGCATTTGTGGGTGGAACAACCTCCAGCTGGGCTTATTCCAAATCTACTCTGTGCATCACCACTCTCTGATTTTCTTTTTCTTTCCTAGAAAATTTGGAATCAAACCTTTCTGGAAGGAAAGGAGACCCTTCTGACCACTTGCCCTCTTCCTGCTCAGAAACACGTCTCCAATTCCTTGGTGAGTCTTTGCCTCAAGCTGCAGACAAACCTTCTCATCTCAGTCAGTGGGCCCCGCGCAAGGCAAGCAAGTCTTGCAAAGAGGTGAAAAGGGTTGAGATCCTAATGGATTTCTTAGGGTAATGGCCCAGGATGGGTCCTGGAAGGTTTCCAGCTTCCAAATTACCTGTAAAAGGCAGAAGGAGAAGGTGGGGCAGCCTCATTTGCACCTTGGGTACATATTTGTTCCTGGCCTGACTCACTTCCTTCTGCAGCGGGGCCTAGGGTGAAATGTTTGTCTGTTCCGCCTCCCTCGGTGCTGCCTTATAGCTCCCCTCCCGGCAGGGCAGCCGTCTGAGAGTACACAGCAGCCCTGCTGTCCTGTCTACCCGTGGAGCCACGGCCATGGCAGCCCAGGCGGCGGGCGTTTCCAAGCAGCGTGCGGCTGCTGAAGGCCTTGGCTGCAACCAGAAAGCTGTGAAGTACCTGGGCCAGGACTTTGAGACCCTGAGGCAACAGTGCTTGGACTCTGGGATCCTATTTAAGGACCCAGAGTTCCCCGCGTGTCCATCAGCTTTGGGCTACAAGGATCTTGGACCACACTCCCCCGAAACTCAAGGCATCGTCTGGAAACGGCCCACGGTAAGGAAGCAGGTTTGCTGTTGCGTGTGACGCAGGGTGGAGGGCCCTTGCATCTGGTCACAGGAGTTGAAAGAGAAGTCATGGCTATAGAGCTGAAGTTTCTGGACCCCATATTTCAGATCCTGTCCCTACTCCTGCCACCTTCTAAAATCTCGTGCAGAGGCAGTGAGGTATAGAGGGAGGAGAATGAATGAGGTTTGGAGCCAGGCAAGTTAGAGAATCCAGGCTCTGCCTGTATGTGGTCCCGGACAGATAAACTCTGTGAGCCTCAGTTTTCTCATCTGTAAAATGGTGTTTACTGACACCCTATTTTTCAGGGTTGACATAAGAACTAGAGATACATCTCAGAGCATAGTGCCTGGCACATAATAGGCAGAGAACACACAGTGGTTATAATTGCACAGGGCCCTGGGCCAGTGCACAGTGGAACCACTCAAGGCTAGATGTAGTCAGCACTCTGGTAAATTGTGACCATAGCATTGTGGAAAGCTGCGGGGTTGCTCAAGGTCATGAGTCGTCACTGCTCCATCAGGGCTGGTGCGGGGAGAGGTGGGAGCCACGGCTGTGTGGATGCAGATGGACGGCAGGGGCTCTTGCCTAGTGCTCGAGGGCAGGGGATGGGGAACTGTCCTCCAAAATCCTAGGCCTGTGACCCACCGCAGTGTGACCCTTGTAAAGTGGTTTAACCTCAGGGATAGGAACCCTCCCCGCACAGAGCGGTTGTGAGACCTGAGACCAATAGGAAGTGCTCTGCTCAGTGTCGGCCCCTGACATGGTCTCGGAAGAGAAGCCGTGAACCCGGCATCCGTGGCCTCGGCCAGGGCCGCTTCTGTCTTCCAACCACAACAGGGAAATCAAATCACGGCTCCTGTTTCTTGGCAGGGGTTGAAAAGGGAAGATACGGAGAGAATAATTCTTTTTTTTTTTGAGACAGAGTCTCACACTGTTGCCCGGGCTAGAGTGCCGTGGCGTCAGCCTAGCTCACAGCAACCTCAAACTCCTGGGCTCAAGTGATCCTCCTGCCTCAGCCTCCCGAGTAGCTGGGACTACAGGCATGCGCCACCATGCTTGGCTAATTTTTTCTATATATTTTTAGTTGTCTGGCTAATTTCTTTCTATTTTTAGTAGAGACGGGGTCTTGCTCTTGCTCAGGCTGGTTTCGAACTCCTGAGCTCAAACAATCCGCCCGCCTCGGCCTCCCAGAGTGCTAGGATTACAGGTGTGAGCCACCGCGCCCGGCCGAGGATAATGCTTTTAAAATGGTCAAAACCATCACTCAACTCCCACTGTCTCTACCTTTTTGCTTTCATCCCATTGATTTCACACAGCGGTTTCCACCTCTGAGAACAACTCCTTTGGCCTGGCATGGGGTCCACTTCCCGCCCTCCTTTGAGACCTATGGGGTTACCCTGGCATGCTGATAGAATCAAGACTGAGATTACGGTTTTATATCCTGATTTCAAGAATTGGCAGTGACACTTCATTTCAGTGGCTTGCCTAGCCTCTGTTTTGTACCAGACATTGTCCATGGTACGGTTTGGGAAGGTGGCCAGGGGGGAAACTGAGGCATGAGCTGTGGTCTCAGCTCTAATGGTTGTGGGGAGGCACAGGTGGGAATGAAGGATCGATGCCCAGGGTAGCACGAAGTAAGAACTTAGCAGAGGCGTAAATCCCAGCCCGCAGGAAGCTGACGAAGAGCCTTAGCGGGGAGTGGGATTGAAGAGCCCAGGTGACTTGGGGCAGGGAAGGTAACAGGGAGGGGACTTTTTCCTTTAGTGACCAAAGTCTGGTATCAGTTAACCTTTGCCTAGTTCTTCCCCTTCCTTCCAAATTCTCAGAGCCCTTACCTCCGCACCAGGCAAGCACAATGCCCGTTCTCCCCCAAACCGCGTCTTCACCTGGTCTCGCTGTCCACGGAGATGTGGCGATTTGAGACTGGATGTGCGCATTTGTGCCTGTCAACAGAAGTAGCAAAATCCAGAGGATGAGGCCGTGGAACCCGACTCATGTGGAGGCAGAGCGGAAGGACCCCTATTGGAGTGTGCGTGGGTGTCAAAGACATAAATGTGTGTCAGAGTTTGTTTAATCTCTGCTTTGCCAATCACCAGGGAGGAATTGTCACAGCTGTCTGGCCAGGCTCTCATTAACGGACCACAAGGGAACAGCAGAGGATGCGGCTTTATCCTCTGAGATCTTACAGATCATCAAAGGGACTCCCGAGTCAGTGGAGATTCTGATGCTGTCCCTGTCGGGGACATGCGTGGGATCCTGGGAGAGGCAGCCTGTGCCCAAACACCTCCGTTTTCTTCTCCCGAGAGGCCTCTGCAGGGGCTTGCAAGCAGATTGGGGTGTCCAGAAAGGAGGTGCATTGCAAGGTCTCTTTGGCTGTGATGTGGCAAAGCTGAGGACTTGCCGTGGTCCGCGAAAGAGTCATTCAGTGTATTACTCGCGGCACTCTAGAGGAGGGGGCATATGGAATTATACTTATGAATAACATGTAGTAAAATGAACTTTCCATCTACCTATAAACTACTTAGCACCATTCTGGATATAGCACGTTAAATTGTGTAGAGCCTTTGACAATCGCTCTGTCTTCCAACCCAACTCAAATTTCAGCAGGCCTTGGTAAGCCTATTATTAATAGATATGAGTCTAATGAAATTATATCTCATGGACAGTGTGACATAGCTAATTGAATATATGGCTTAGGGAGTTATTTTGTAAGCATCAGCATTTTCTATGGTTAGTAGAAGCCATGTTTTTTTATTTTTTATTTTTGAGACAGAGTCTTGCTCTGTCACCTCAGCTAGAGTGCAGTGGCATCACCATAGCTCATTGCAACTGCAAACTCCTGGGCTCAAGCGATGCCTCAGCCTCCTGAGTAGCTGGGACTACAGGTGTGCACCGCCACGCCCAGCTAATTTTTCTATTTTTTGTAGAAATGGGGTCTCACTCTTGCTCAGGCTGGTCTCAAACTCCTGACCTTAAGTGATCCTCCCATCTCAGCCTCCCAAAGTGCTAGGATTACAGGCGTGAGCCACCGTGTCTGGCCTCTTCCTGCTTTTTTTAAAGCAAAATTTCAATTAAAAAAAATTTTTTTTGTCTCTTCCTTTCTATTTATTAATCTTTCAAATCTCTCTACTCTAGTCACCAAGAAATGACTAGAGACTGGGAGCTCCTCAGCACCTGGGATCAGCATTTGTAGCTGCCCACTTGGGGAAAACACCCAGATTGGCTGGTGCCATGTCTCTCTTTAAATTGGCACCAGAGATTGCAACACATTGAAAAGAAAACTCAAAAAACCAAAGGTCCATCGGTAGACGACTGGCTAAACAACTCATGGTACTTTTAATGAAATTACAAAGCTTCATCACAAAGTTCTTAGGTCCTAAGACAAACGTGATAAAAAATGTGTATAACCTTCCAATAGCAATGGCTGGATACTTTCTGCACAGCCCTTGTATATTGTATATTGCATATACTTGTGCTTTTATGGCAGGAGAGAGTTTCTGGAAGGGTATGTAAGAAATGCTAACAGTGGAGAACCTGAGCTGGAAGGAATTTTTTTTGTTGTACACCATTATTTACTGCTGGATTTTTTTCCATGTGCATGTATTTTTTTCAATGACAAATAAGTGAATGAATTTTTTTAATACTTGGAAAAAAAAAGCCAGCCAAAAGGAGATGTTTCTGGCCATTTGGGCAGGAGCCGGCCGCCACGCGGAGGGCTCCACCTCACACAGCAGAACCCTGGAATCCCCGGCCTGTGCTTCTGCCCTCGGCCCACAGCCTGCGTCCTCAATCCCTTTGGTCTACCATTTTGCCGTCTCTGTGCAGCAAGAACGAAATGATTCTTGCTCTCCGCGGCCAGTCTTTGGTGTAGCACAATGCAGGATGCCTCTGATTAAATGTAGGCGGACTTCCTTTTTGTCCTTTGGGGTCCCACCCTTCCCCCCAGCAGTTTGCCTGGTGGCCAGACAGACCCATCTCTTCTTCGGGAACAAATTTGTAAATTACTCTCAAATCCTCCCTTTCCAATGGCCGGGCATCGTCTTCCATCCAGTAAGTATTTCAGCCATAATCCCTATTGGACATTTCTCCTTTTTCTCCTTTTGTGGGTGGTCTACATTCTATTATTACGCACCAGCCTTCTTTTCCTCTGATTTTTTTGTAATGCCAATCTTGGTTTCCTGCATAGACCAAAAGCACTTTGAGGCCAAGAATCACGTGTTTTCTTTCTTTTCTTTCTTCATTTCGCCATGCTCCCCTTTCCCCCTGCCTGTCACGGTGCAAGCAATACTGAGTGTAGAATGGGCACGATAAATCCTTCTGGGTAAACAAATAAAGCGTGCCTCATCGAGCCCCAGCAGAGCTCCGGAGCCCCGTAGGCAGACGGCAGTTGAGGTTGGCGAGAGGAGGAAGGGCAGGTCAGACGGGTGAATATATCAGAGCTGAGTTCTCCTGGGATAGATGGTACTTCCTGACACCTCAGCATTTCCAGCAGCACATGGGATCATTATCATTTAGTCGAGTATTTAACAAGTGTCTGCAGGGTGCATAGCATTTTGCTAAACATTATCCTAATGCTCTATCTTATATAAATAGGGGTGTTGTCTGAATGGGCGAGATCACATTTCATCACACCATTATCTCAGCCTTTGCCTTCCTCGTCCCTCCCTGCCCCCGCCACCCTTCGCACCCACACAACCACATGATACGTGCAGTGATAAAAATGCTGGCGTGATGGGGTGTGGGTCCCTTCCTGCTCTAGCTGTGCGGCTGTGGGCAAGTCTCCTCCCTCCCCTGGGCTCCAGCGTCCTCAGCAATAAACCGATGTTCCGTGCAGTGAGACGATCTCCTCGGTCTCCTCCAGGTCTGCCTTCCGTGACTCTGGTGTCCCTTTACCCCTGCTGCCACCATCACTGAGCCTCTGGTGACTTGTGTTTTTTCCCCAATTGCTCTTAGGAATTGTGCCCCAGCCCCCAGTTTATCATTGGCGGAGCCACGCGCACGGACGTTCGGCAGGGTGGTCTAGGTGAGTGTCTGGGGAGAGTCCTGTTTGTTCTGTGGAGCGCGGGGGTGTGTGTAATGTCCGAGCAACCCCAGAGTAACCTGTAGGGCTTGACCAACGGGATTATGTCCCTGATTTCTCCATATTGGTTTGTGCTTTTGAGACTACAGTCTTCACTCTGGGGCTGAAGGCTGGAACTACCTTTCGGCTCCCCAGTAAGAGGTTTTTCTGCCAGCTCACTTAACCACTTTAGTGCTGGAGTAATGAGTAGATAATCATGCTGCACTGTGTTTTCCTAGTAGTAACCTGTAAGCAGACATAATTTGCCCTATGGAATGGCCACGTCTCTATTATTAGGGATGTCATAATTGATGCTTTTAGAATTAGTAAGAAAACAATCTTATCTTTCTAGCCAGGCATTCTTTCATAGGCCTGGGATCCTGGAATCAAGAATTTTTATTTCCCAACCTATCATATTCCGTTCAAATCAGGTGCAGTTAAGTGTAAGGAATAATTTCATTTTGTTATGTAAGTCCTCGCCTCAGCTGTCGGAACTGAGGCTCCCCTTGGTAGTGGATCAGCTTTATTGATCTCATCAGCCCTCCTGGGCCCAGGGCCTCCCGGAGGGGAGTTTCTGCATGGAGTTGGAAACCAGTGACGGCTTATGGACAGCCTGGCCCTGAATTGAATTCTCGGGGCTTCCAAACTGCCATCCGGTGACAGCTGCAAACTACAGACCTGGAAATGAAGGCAAAGAAGAAACAAATCCTACTTGGTGAAAATCAGCAAAACAAACAAAAACCTCAGCATCCACACCAACCCCATAACCTGTTTTTTTAGGAGGTTTTCCCTTTTTCTCTTTCCTCCTTGTTCCAGCGAGGAAAACCTTTTCGCTTCAGCCTGCTGCAAACTTTCACGATTTTGAAAATCGCAGGGCATTTTATTTTAAATGCTTCCAGTGTTCGCTCCTCTAATGCGCAGAGCAAATACCCCTTGGCCGGGCCGGAGCCTGCCGGGCAATCAGCAGCAGCCATGGGGGAGGGGGGGCGCACGGCCTGTCCCCGCCCCACAGCCTCGCTTCCTGGGGTTGCGCCGGCGGCAGAGGGCGGCGTGCTGACCTTCCCTTGTCCGCGGGCGGCCGGAGTGCGCTTTTCCTTCCAGCTCCACGTTGGAGCTGATTTAGCGTGTCTCGGGGAAATGCGACCTCCAGGGTGCCTTTAGCAGCTCCTTGTTAAAAGACGTTTTAACTTTGAGAAAGGTATTTAATAAGCACCTTTTCATTGATTGGCTCCGACGGATTTTTCTTTGAATAGTTTTAAGCGAGGAGAGGAGAGGGTTTCCAGAAGGGGGCCGGAGCGTTGCCATGGTGAGCGTGCGCCGCGGACGGCGGTGGAGGCTGGCGGTGGAGGCTGGCGGTGCGGGAAATGAGCCCTGACTGACTGGGGGTCCCGCTCGCGTCAGAACGAACCGGGCGACCCCCACGCCGCCGCCCTGGGTGAGCGCCGCCCGCGCGGGGCTTTAGTGAACGGGGCGCAGGGACCTGGGCGGGCGGAGCCTCGGCAAGCGGGAAAGTGGGCGCCTCACAGCTCCCAGCCCGCAGCCAGGGCCGGTGGCTGCGTCGCGACCGCCCGTGTGGCCCTGGGCGGTGAGCGGACTGCGGCGAGGGTAAGAGGAGAGACTCCTCGCCGCACACACGGCGCGTTCCCGGAGAGCAGGGCGTGACGTGGACTGACGTTTGTTCCATGCTTCGCTGGCTTTTCAGAGTCGAATACGGTGCAGTGGGGTGTGCTTCAGGTTTTTTTTTTAAATTTATGATTTTTTTAAACAGTTGATCTGGATAATGAAAATGATATCTTTTTGCGTAGAATTCTGTGTTATTATTTTTAGTATTGTATTGAATACACACAGTTTAAAAATTAAAACAACATAAAGGTGCCCGGTGGAGGCTGCTCCCCACCCGTCTGCATCTACTCCATTGTTCACTGCCTGGTAACCACCTTTTTTTAAACTTCATTCAGCATCTCTTTATGCAAATTCAAGCAAATCAAAATACATATTTTAATTTTTATCCCGTTCTGGCATTGAAGGCAGCGTACTATAAACACTGTTTGGCACCTTGCCATTATTCACTGCTATTTCACTTAATAAAATATCGTGGTGCTCCCTCCATGACAGTCTATAAGACACTCCATTCCTTTTTAGCCACTCAGCGTGCTATACTCCTTTGTGTGGACGCAGCATGGTTGATTTGTGATTTATCCTGTCTCCCTTTGATGGACACTTGAGTTATTTTCTTGCTATTATAAAAAGTGTCGCAGTGCATCTCCTTGTTTGTACATCGTCTTGCGTGTGTGAGGCTGTGTGCCAGCAGGTCCAACGTGTGGCTGCTCGCATGAGGGTGGGGTATCCATCCTTCCTCCTGACCGTCCTTGCAAAGCCAGATTTTCTCCTAGAGTGTGAGCCTCTGGCTCCCATCAGAGTTCACGCTCACATGGAGCCCGGGAGCCGGCTTTCTTTGCAGAGGTGTTTTAGGGAAATAAAGATTGAGGAGGCTGAATGCTAAGGACCCAGTGGATCCAAACAATTCTTACTGTAGGGTATGACGTTTCTTTGGGTAGCTCAGCCCCTGCAGGAGGATGGTGTGGTTTTGCCTCCACACAAGTAATTAAATGAGAAAATCCTTTGACGAAAGAGCCTCCAAACAAAAGCCCTCCCTGGACCCCAGGCCTCCTGGTACCCTGTGGAGGAGAGTTCTCCAAAGATGCTGAGCCTGCAGTCCTAGCCTTTCCTCGCTCCTTGTTCTCCGTGGAGCCTGAACGCACCAGGTCTAGCAAGGGCCATGCATGCTCAGTGTCCTACTGGGCTGTGAGGTCTCAGGGTCACCCCATGTAGTGATGGAGTAAGCGGCAAGTGTGCAGTTCCCTTTGGAACACACCTGTGGGTGCCCATTCGCAGTGGGCGCTGCGGGTTGCACATCACTCGGGGGACCTCAGGGACCCAGCCCGTCCCTCCACTGCTCATTCCAGCACAGTCTGTCTCTCCCTTGCATTTCGGCCCATGCATATCTCAGAGCATCTTGAGGCCCTTACGGCCACTGAAATGGACCCTATTCTACACACCCCCTCTCTGGTTTCGTGCCCCGCATTGTAAGTCACACCTGTGTATCAACCACAAGTCCTATGGTCATTGGCCTTAGAAGTGCAGCCCAACTAGCTCAAGGAAAGGAAGATTTATTGGCACGTCCAACAAGACCATGGAAGGGGAAGGGCAGCGCTGGTCTCTGGGAAGCCTGGATCTGGGGGCTAAATGTTCCTGGCACACTCCCTGCCCACCTTTTGTCTCTACTGGTATCTACGGGTTGGCTTCACTCTCTTCCATGGCAGACACGATCCATCCGGCAGGAAATCTGACCCCTGGTGGTTCCAAGCTTCATCCCAGCAGCCTCATAAACCGGCTTTGGTTTTACAGATCTCAGAAAAGCACTCTGACGTGATGGTTTGGGTCGTCACCCACTCCTTGGGCCGGTTACTGCAGCCAGAGGGGGTGAGGTACCATTTGGTCGGCCCAACCTGGGTCATGGGTCTGCTCTTGTGACTGGGAACCCCTCCCCCCCACCAAACCACAGGGAGAATTCTCCAGAAGAAGGGAGCAGTGGCTCTGGCCAGACAGAATAAGGCAAGTGAACCTCACACGTAAGTGGACGGGACCCAGGTCTGACCCAGCCTGCACTTTCCCTCTGCCCTCTGCCCCTCATGGCCCTAGCATCTTCCCCTCCCCGGATCCATTACTCTGCATTGCTACCAGAAATGCCTTTGTGGAGGTCCCTCCTCTCTCTCTGATCTGCCACTAACAATGGCTAATTCAGCAGGCACAAGTAGACCTGCCTGGGCCTCTCCACCTCAGTTTTTGCAGCTGTAAAGTGGGGATACAATCAAACCTAGCTGTCTGAGTGATGGTGCTGAGTAGAGAATTGACACTTGGTGCCTGTTTTCTGGGAAACTTTTAATCTTCTGATCTAAACCCTTTTATCATATAATCATGTGAACACAGGTGTAGCCTAAATCTGAGGCTACTTGTGTTTTTCTTCCTTCCTTCCCACTCTTGACCATCAGGCTGGATCAGGCATTTAGAGTAAAAGTCCCATCCCGAAGTTGCCTATGTGCCTTTATTTTCAAAGGATTTCAAAGTCTCATGGCTTATCCACTTGGCTGTCCCCAGCCTGCTGACACTGATGGTTGGGTGCATAAAGGTGTTTGGAGGTGCTTGCTGGTCCTTGACCATGGAAGAATGTCCCAGGAACAGACCACGAGTGAGACTGTCCCGGCCCCTGCTGGTGGCTGTGGATAAAGGAACACTCACGGGACCCTCTGGCCCCTAGTGGGACTCAGCGTTGGCTTGTCTCGGAAGCTCAGCAGTAACTGCAGGTGCCAGCGACCTGCCAGGCAGGCTCCACCCAGGCCTTACCTTAGTTCGTCACAAACAGGGACACACTAGGATGTGGTGTCATTTGTGCTCAGGGTTGTGAAAACACAACAGGACTTGACTGTCTTCGGGTGTAAACGGGTCCAGAGGCCACTTGAGGGATGTTATTCAATAACAGTGGAAGACCTTGGTCTCTGAAAAAGGAAATTCGATGCTTGCTGCTTTCAGGAACTGGGAGCAGAAGATCTTCTTTAACAGATGAGGTATAGAAACTTCCAGAATGTAGATAGAAATGAGAGCGATTTTTGAATAATACATGCTACAAAGCTTGTCCAGACTTTTGACCTAGTGGGTGGTTGGTTTTCCACAGGGAGCACTTACTAAAGTGACGCGCGCTTTGGTAAGCCCTGGGGTTTCCCCGTCCATGTTCCGCCACCCGCCTGTCCCCCCTCTCCCTCTCACACTCTGCGTCTGCGCGTGCTCCCCCTGCCTCGCGCCTGCTCTCTGCGCGTGCTCCCCTTGCCTCGCGCCTGCTCTCTGCGCGTGCTCCCCTTGCCTTGCGCCTGCTCTCTGCGCGTGCTCCCCTTGCCTCGCCCCTGCTCTCTGCTGACCCAGTTTTCCTTTTCAGCTCTATGGAACTGGTATCTTTTTGGTCTTTGTTGTATTTGTTGAATAGAGTTTATATTCCTTATTCCTGTTTTGCAAAGAGGATGACTGGACCTTTTTATGCACCTCTAAAGAGAAACAAAGCACCAGCAGCAAAAACCTAGAACCAGGTGCCTTGTCTCTGCAGCTTCTCGTGGCCCTGCTCTCCCAGCCGGCGCCCCCCGCGGAGCCAGGTCCTGGAGCAGGGGCTGGCGCACACCCAGCGCTAGTGGGTGGTTGGGAGTCCTGTCGGCATCTTTCAGAACACTTTCCCAGACACCTTTGATCTTCGAGGACGGAGGTGAAGTCGATCGATTCACTAGGACTGAGTGGTGACTTTTAATGAGCAATCAGGGAAGCCTCAGGGAACAGAAAGGACCAAGTCCGATCATTGATTGTGAGGAGCGCAGGGTCAGAATTCCGGGAGGTGGGAAAAACTGCAGATGACAGTTCCACGCAGCCCGATGGCCTTAACTGTGATACGGGGCTTTGCTAATGGGGCTTTTTCTACCTGTGGCTCATCTTTTTTTCCCTCTTTCTTGGTTCCCGGAGCTCCGTGCCCTGCTGATCTGTTCCACTCGCACCGCTGTCCTGTCTGTTCGGAGCAAAGGGCCCGGCACAACCAGTCCCGCTTTAATAGTGAGGATTCAAGACAGAGGGTGCAGAAGGCTTTGCATATTGCGCGTTAGTTCAAGAGCACGAGAGAATGCCACGTTCCGCGGTGACTTTCACTCTCCCTCGCTAACTTTCTTCTTTTCGGTGTGAACGCAGGCGATAAGCACAGGCAGAGAAGTCACAGATTATTTTCATATCACGTAAGAGTTGTGACAAACAGCCCAAACACCACTTTTGCTCGTCACTGTTTCAGAATCGTGCTGCTTATTAGGCTCCTTTCCAAATCCCTTATTTAGGACTTTAATAAAGAAGCACAAACATTACTATATTATGCTTTTTAAAAAGCATATTTTGATAACTTTCCATATAATTTTTTATAGTCCAATTTTTTCATTTTATGCATTTAGAAAGATTATTCTGAGATCAGATCCTGACTCGCTCCCTGTTAGAATAACAGGGTCTCACTCTGTCACCGGGGCTAGAATGCAGTGGCATCATCATAGCTCACTGTAACCTCCAACTTCTGGGCTCAAACAATCCTCTGTCTCGTTCTCCCAAGTAGCTGGGACTATGGGTGTGCACCACCATGCCTGGCTAATTTTTCTATTATTTTGTAGAGATGGGATCTCGCTCCTGCTCAGGCTGGCCTCAAACTCCTGGCCTCAAGGGATCCTCCCATCTTGGCCTCCCCCAACCTTGGCCTCCCCAGTTGCTAGGATTACAGGTGTGAGCCACTGTGCTTGGACCTTGAGGACAGTGTTTCTCCATCACTTTACAGGCCTGTGGCAGAAAATATCCCTTCTTGCTCTCATGAGACTTGGCTTAGGGTGTTGGGCTCTTACGGTGTTTCCCCCTTGCCTTACCCTCTTAAATGCCATTTGCTCTTACCTGTTTTCCTTGGGGTAGTACCTCCTGTTCTCCTTTCTCTCCTGGATCCTGGGTAGCCAGAGCTAGAGGGATCGAGGGAAGGATTAACTCCAGGGGCCACAACTGAAATGCCTACAGAGGTCACATAAATGAGTAAAGTAGACCAGGAGTAGATAACAATAGGGAGTAGTGGAGACTGTGGCAAACTAGAGAGCATGCCCTGTGTGAGAGGGAGGCCATCACCCAGCTTGAGCCGCATGTTACCGTGCAGGAGTCAGGAGACCTTCCCTGACCGCCCTGCATTTAACAGCGCTGCCCTAGTTCCTCTCGCCCTGCTTTGCTTTCTTACCAGTGTCTACCACCAAGGATTCTTACCCACTGTGGCATCCTTGGGGCCTAGAATACTTGGCACACAGTGGATGCTCAATAAATATTTGTAGAATGAATAGATGGAGGAATTTTGGCCAGATTTTGAAGTTTTCTCAAGAAACCGGAAATCTGGATTTTGTTTTAGACGCCTAGAAATCACCATGCAGGCCAGTACAGTACAGGAGAGGTCTGCAAGCTGGTCATGACTGGTTTGTCACCTTCAGTCCGTACCGAGGCCCCACTGAATTGTGGCACTGACCTTTGGGCTGTTCTGCATTCCAGTCAGCGTTCGCCCTCGGATCTGGTTGAGCGACTGCTGGCTGCCCTCGCCGCGGTCTTCGGGGAGACTCCGCACCGCTGCAGACGCGCCCCAGGCACACCCGTGCCTGGCCAGGTCCCCTCCGCCACTCCCTGTACCAGCTGTGCTTCCGTCCTGTCTCCTTTCGCGTCGTTTCGCTCACAGGCACTGTGCTCAGGATATTTTCCCAGCCGGAAAATACCTTGTTTTCTGCCCACAACACCCACTGGGCTCCTGGGCATTTATACATCTGAGTTCACGTCACCCCCTCTCTTCCTGTATTTGCGGCTGGAAGACCAGCCTCTTCTTGCTGTGGAAATTCTCCATTGTGTGTTGAATACTTGATGCACTTTAAAGACCCCGCAGGAATTGGGAAGCCTCGGAGCACCTACCCCAAGCTGGGAGTGCCACATGATTGACAGTCATTTTTGGAGGGGACATCTAACACCCGGTCCAGGCTGTCCCCGGCGCCAGCAGTGATGCTCCATTTTCACACCTCACCACGCACATTTCAGCCATGGCTGGAGCTGACAATCTCCGTCTTCGTGCTCATCTTAATTTCTTTCTCCGTGACACCTGGCTTCTAGCGTTTTGTCTTATTTTTGAATCCAAAGGGCGTTATAATTAAACTCAGCGAGCAAGCCGCCTTCCCTCAGATTGGGCTCTGAGGTGTATTTACATAAGCTCCAAATGTATTTATGTAGTGTTTTTATCCCCCGCTGGTGAATCAATTTTTTTATTTACTGTTTGCATTTTTATTCACTAAATAAAATTCCATTTTATTTACAATTCCATTTTTATTTACTAATCAATTCCGTTTTAATTTACTAAGGTCTGATCGAGAGCTGGAGGTGGGCGGGGAGGTCCTGAAGCAGTTTGCTGCCACCGGGTCTCACCCCTCCAGCCGTGGGAGGTTAGATGGGACTGGGCTGGCCGCTTCCTGGGCAACCAGGAGAACACCGAGATGCTCTGAATGTGTTCCCTCCGCTGTGAAGAGGTTTTTTTCTTTTCTTCCTTTTCCTCTCCAGCAAAAACTTAGAAGTCAAGGCAAGATGGCTTCTAATGCAAAGATGACCTTTCCTGCTTTTTATCCAACTTTACTTGTTTTTTTCCCCTCTTTTTTGAAGCACATTAACTCTCTGGGGTGCTCTGCAGCTCCTGGAAGTGGAGGACACCCCCGCCCAGAATTGTCCTTGGCCAACTGTTGGGCTGTGTTGTGGTCGCCCCTCCCCGCCCCACTCCGCTGACAGGTCTGAGAGGCCCCTTCTGGGTCGCCATGGGAACCAGGAGCGGAGGTGCCAGGCGGCCTGGGGGGACAGCAAAAGTGGATTATTTAGTGTGCTTTATCATATGTAGTACAGCTTGAAAGAGTTATTTTGAGGATATAAAAATTATAGTTGCCATAAATGAGTCACACTGCCATTGCTCAGGAAAACACCAGCAAGACTTGGGGCTAATTTTTGAAACTCTGCCCGTGACTCTGCTCCCCAGGGTGACCCCATGCCCCAGCCCCTGCTGAGAACATGGCACCTGGGCCCGCTGGAGTTTCTGGACATCTGCGATGCCCAGTGCTGATTGACGCACTCTAGGGTCTTGCTTCTAGAACAATGGTACCTTGCTATAGTGGCCATGAGGACCGTGTTCCAGCGAGGTGTGCTAGGTTCCTAAAGCACAGACACAGCAGGAGGCGGGTTTGTGGAGTCGAACGTGGTGACTCAGGTATGGCTGGGGGTGGATGGGTGGATGCTCACAAGAGTGGAGGAACACGTGGCTTAGCTGACGTACTCATTTGTCAGCATCAGGAAGAACTCTCACAGCCCATTCATTCGTTGCAATGTTTATGTGCCGCCTGGCCGGCCTGCACAGGTGCTGCTGCTGGATGGTGATGGCGTGGCTTGGAGGAGCAGCTGACAATGATCTCAGAGTAAACAGGAGTCCCTGAAGATGCAAAAAGGCCATAGCAGAGCTGGATCCAGGTGTCACCAGGCGTCTGGATCTGGGACTGAGCTGGGGGAGCGCACAGAGGTGGAGGGTGGCCATGCAGCACCCGCGTGAGCTGGAGTCTGCCAAGTTCAGAAATGCGTAGCTTTGCCTTTCTCACAGGGGGCGAGGGTTGGCAGCTATATGATTTGGAGGTAAAGAGGAATGGGCTAATTATATGGCTTGAAGGGCCCGAAGGAGGTCAAGAGGTCACTCACCCAAATCCTGGTGGACCTGAGTCTAATCACAATATAACAGGGGTCTTCAGAGACGCGAATGTCGGAAGCTGGGTGAGATGAGACCCTACTCGGGAACCAGGCTGGAGGAGCAGGTCAGAGCCTCCCTTTGACTGCTAAAATTTCCTTTATCCAGAGAAGGCAGAAGTAAGTGAAGGAAGGAGGAAGCAGAGAGTGGGTCCCAGAAAACTCTCGTAGTGATGGGCTAAAGAAATATCATCGTCATCATTATCAGTGACATTTACAATACGAAGCAATTGTTTCGAACCGTGGACTTAGGAGAAGCCGTTTTGTCCAGCCTGCCTCTGATGCAGGAAGACTTTCCCCAGCGCTGATTCCATTGCGGATCTTCTGTCTCACTAGTTCTCAATGCAGGGGTGATTCTCGCCCTGGGGGACATTTGGCAGCGTCTGGAGACATTTTTGTTTGTCCTACTTTGGTGTGGGGGGTGATAGTGGCGTCTAGTGGGCATGTCCTACAACACACAGGACAGCCCCCACAACAAGGAATCACCCATCCCCAAGTGTCAGCAGCCCGGAGGCTGAGAAGCCCTGTTCAGGCAGGATACACCTGTGTTACGTTCGGGGGCTTTATTAACTGAGACGGTAGCTTTGTGTTCTAAATCTGGCTCTGGTCCTGCACAGTATTAGTATATGCTGCTTTCTCCTCCCTGTTTGCAATATCAGCTACAACATGGATTAAATCCTAGGACTTTCTTGCTGGTAATCAGGGTATGAACTTTGAAATCACCTCTGACAAATTCATACCGAGGTGAATTCATTCCAGAAGCATTTTATGCTGGAGTCTAGGAGAAGCATGATGTCCACTGTCTGCTCCAGCCAGCTTCTGGTCTAGCCAGAGAGATGGGGATTGTCAACAAAGCAAAACAACCAGAAGTGTGTGTGTGTGTGTGTGTGTGTGTGTGCGTGTGTGAACATTTTAATGCAGCCAAGGTGGCATGGATTAAATGCCAAGGACTTGAAAAGGCACATCCACCAAGGGGAGGGAAGGAGGCTCTGTGACTGCCTAGCAGTGATGCCCAAAGCTGAAACAGTGGCCTGTGTTGTATAAACCCCCAGAGCAGCCTTCTACAGAAGAGCGGGCAAAGCATGCTCCGCTCTGATTAAATATTGAAGATGGAGTTTTGAAAAACAGGCATGTATTAGTAGGGTCAAAATCTAGACATTACATTCACATGTGCAGTCAGCGTAGCCGTCTTTATTTTTGTCAACGGTTCCTGCCTTGCCGGGGAGCCCCGATTTTTTTCATTGACCATGAATGGAAGGGAAACATAAACTAGCCAATTAAAGGTTTTGTGCCTCTGCCTGTTTCAGGTTCTTGTCTCTTTGGGATAAATATCCCTTATTCAATTATTCTATCTGAGTGGTGCTATAGGCCGAATGTTCGCACTCCCACACCCCCAAATTCATACGTCGAAATCCCAGCACCCACTGTGCTGGTACTAGGAGGTGGGGCTTTGGGGAGGCGATTAGGTCATGTGGGTGGAGCCCTCGTGAATGGGATTAGTGCCCTGTAGAAGAGGCTCAGGAGAGCCCTCATCCCTGCCACCATGTGAGGACGAAGAAGGTGCCCTTCTGGGACCTTCTTCTGGGACCTCCTGAATGGGCCCATTCAGGAGGATGGGCCTCACCGGACACCGAATCTGCCTTGATCGTGGACTTCCCAGCTTCCTCCCAAACTGCGAGAAATGAATTTCTGTTGTTTATAAGGCATCTACTATGGAATTTTGTTACAGCAGCTCGAATGGACTGAGGTGGTGGTTTCTCACTTCGTAAAGGCTTGTCCCTTCCCTGCCCCCCCAAGATGGCACCTGGATATGAGGAAGGCCCAGATTGTTGCCTGGCAATGGGAGAAGCCAGCTAGTCCTTGTGCAGCATGGTGCTGTCCTCTGGGTCCTTGCTGGTTTCCTGGGTGTGACCGGTGCACTGTGTGGTCTCTGTGACTCCCTCTGGGTCCAGTGGACCCTCCCTGGCTATCTCAGCCCCACCTGAGTGCTCGTTAGCCCTGCAGACATGACACGTCACGCCTCCCACCCAGTGTCTAGCCCACGAGGTCTACCCTGCAGCCTCTGCCCTAGCAGTGACCCACCTTTGTCCTTCCTGCCTCAGCTCAGCCAGGTATGACGGCTGAGGGAGCCTTGGGGTGCCTCTTCCATTCTCTCATCTTCTCTCTGCCTGAGTGCTCCATGACGCCATTTCTGTTGTGCTGCTTGGTTCCCTCATGGGAAGCGGGGCACACACGCTGTCTGCTTTGGCTTCCTCTTCAGAGTGCCTGGAGTTTTGCTGTTGCTCTCACTCCAGCCGTTGTTCAACCTCAAGGTGAGGGAGGGGCTCCTGCAGGGTTCCGATGGCTAATCTTTTTCCTTTCTTTCCTTCTTCTCTGCTTCCAGCCCAGAAGCATCTCCACTTCTTCCCTTGGTGTTTCGGAAATTCCGTTAAGCTATAGACTGAGTTCTTACTACCTACAACTTAAAATAACATTAGATGTTCAGACCTTCAAGCTTTGATTTTAATGTACAAAGGGAATTTTTGAATTAAGAGATTTCTTTTTTAACAAAGCCTGATTCAGGATTATTGTCCCTTGGTGGACTTAAATTTTTTTTTTTTGACATAGCAGAGTGATGACTTCATTGATATGGTTGGGGGTCTGTCTGCTCTCCACTGGAAGTCCTGGAGCCTGCTGATCCAATGGGTGAGGAGTTCTAGGGGCTCGTTATTTGAGTGGAATAAAAAAATAAGTTTATTATTTTAATGAACATTGACCTCATTACATATATAACCTGAAGAAGAAATTGGAAGAGCAGAACTCAGTTCTCAGAACTTTCCATGAGGTCCATGACCCAGGACACTCCACTGTAGCTCCCTCATTTGCCTGAGTCCTGCTCAGAGTGTCAATGCGTGGCCCAAATGTGGCACTGCCGTTATGCCTCTGAGAGGAAGGATGGCAACTATAATTAATTTTTAGTGGCTCAACACCTGAAGGTTTATTTCCTGCTCACATAAGGTTTGCCGTGGATTCTGGAACTCTCCAAGGCAACTTTCTTCTAAACCGCGACTGAAGTATCCAGGCTGCTTGCATCTTGTAGCTATGGCATCTAGAGCAGATGCCTTCCAGGTCACAGCAGCAGGGCAGGAGGGAACTGGAGGGTTGTGTACTGGCTCCTAAATACTTTGCCCTGGAGGTGAAACTCACCACTCATTGCCTGTTGGCCAGAACTGGTCACACAGTCCTGCAGTGGGGCAGGAAATATGAGGGACCCTTGGATAGATAGATGGTAGACGGTAACTGTCTCTGCTGTAGTCACTAAGGACACCCACATTGCTAAATCCAATGGTCAATTTTCAGTCCTCAACTTCTTGGGTCCACGTGCAACATCTGACCCAGCTGATGTACCCGCTCTACTTGAGACACTCTCTTCATTCGGTTTCTGGGACAACACACTGGAGTAGGTTTGCCTTTTACCTCAGTGTTTACTCTTTCTCAGCCTTCTTATGCTGTGGAGACTATAATTTAATGAACACCTACTATGTTCCAGTTGTTACCAATCTCATTTGATGGCACAGTACTTATTGCTGTAGGTATTAGTATTCCTGCTATTGTATTGATTATGAACCTTTCCCCAGTTCACACAGCTAGGAATGGCAGAGAAAGATTTCTGGACTGTCTTGTTTTGTTTTCCCACTGAGGGAATTGAATCCTGTCACTGTAATCGATCTGGAAATGCTCTAGAAGTCTCTTGTTCTCTTGCCCTTTCAAAGAAGTGCTCCCAAGCCTTGGGTAGGATTTCTTGTTCCTATTCATCTTCTTCATAAAGCCTAGAGCTGTCAACAGCCACAACGAACACACCCCACACATGCCCCCCACACATCACACACAGCAGACGCATACCACAGACACATTACCATACGCACTTCACACACACCACACACCCCACATAACACACACCATACACATACGACACACACACACACACACACTGCACAACACATCACACACACACCATACACAACACCCTCCATACCCCCACAATACCCCCACCACACACACAATACACACCCACACATAAAACATACATGCAAAACACACACACACACATCCCACGCACACCATCTAGGCTCGGAATAATCCTCAGCTATGTCCCTTAGAAGAGCACCCTCCCTATACTTCAAAGTACATACGTGCTTCCTGGGCTTCTGGACCCCTGAGTTTTTCCAAGCAGCCTCCCCCCGTCTCAGCTGGTGGAGGTCCACAGGCAAATGCCAAGCTCTGCAGCTCCATATGCTGTGACCCCTCCTTGGGGACCAGACACAGCCATTCCCATCCAGGGCTTCCAGTTTTCCTAGAATATATTTAACCCGATGCAGGGGACAGTGTATGTATTTCAATTACTCCTGTTCTCAGCATTTTTTTGGAATTCCTTTTGTGGATATGTTTTCAGAACCAGTTTCTGGGGCATACCAAATCACTCTGTAGTCATTCTTGTATCAGTTAGAAAAATGTTTGGCCGCAAGCAGCATAAAACCTACTGTAGTGGCTTAAGCAAATACGGTGCTAATTTTTCTTCCACAACAAAAACTCTGGAGGTCGGTGGCCCAGGGCTAGTGTAGCTTTGAATAATGTCCTCGCAGGCCCAGACTCACGCGTGCCTCTGCTCTGCCCTGCTCAGTGTGCTGGCTTTCACCCCGCGCCTGCGCCTGGGCATTGCAAGGCGGCTTCGCAGGTATGTCCGGGCAGTGGGCTGTCCGGTGGGAGGACGGGGGAAGGAAATGGGCAAAAACGACCGTGCCAGCAAGGTCCGCCCCGTTTCACCAGGAAATCCACAGCTTTCCTCAAATCCCTCCTGAGCGGGCCTCTGCTCGAAGCTCACGGTGAGGACTAGCCCTTGGCCAGCCCTGGCTAGCAGGTGGCTGGGCGGGAGGGACCTGCCCGCCGAGAGATTTCCCGGCTTTTTTGTTTACCTCATGCACCGCCAAGCTTGGGTCCGGAAGCCTCTTGACTGCTTTTGGAAATTAAAACCATGCTCGAAAATCAAAGCCGTGTTCCCACCGAGAAGAGTCCAAGGAATGTGCCGCAGGCTTCAAGGCAGGTCCCCCAGACAAGTTTCTGAAATGCTTCGAACAACAGAGTGAAAGTCTGTCCTCCCAAGAGGACCCCTTGAAGGGGAACACACTCATCCGGATGCGTTCCTTGGAAAATATGTCCTTGTCACGACAGTCTGTTCACACCTCAGCCGTAACCGGCAAGGACCCCAAGTCCACACGCCCGCGGTGTCTCCTCAGAGCCTCTGTGCGAGCTGCCGCAGCCGGGCGGACCCCGTGAGATGCCAGGAGTGTGGCAGACGGAGAGAAGATGAAACTGTCCCCAGCTGGGCGGCCTCGTTGATGTTAGCAATGGAGGGACATTTGTTGCCGTGCCTTGAACTGCAGTGTCTCTAGGGTGGGCTCCTGGAAGCCACTCACTCGCATCAGAAGGGGGCCGGCCACGCCCAGTAACGCGGCTCTCACGGCTGCTCTGCTCTCTCTGAGAAGCACCTGCTTGAGAGACGGGGCCGAGCAGCCACCCTGCCCACGCCCCGGAGGACTGTGCTTGTCGTGCCGTGGCTGTCACCCTCTGCCCGATGTTGGTGGGAGGGACTCTGCCAGGTTCAAGGAATAGCCCTGTCGGACTCCACCTCCCCCACACCTGGGAGGTTCAGGGACACATATGTATAAGGTGCTGCTGGGGATTTCCGGAAGAACAAAATATGATTCATCGATTCCTTAGGTCATTGGCAGATTTGTTTTTATTCACCAAACATTCCGTGAGCTCCTGCGTGTCAGCCACCTGCTGGGGATGGCAAGTGCGTGACTGAGTACCAGCTCTGCGGGCGGAGATCAGAGGGGGCGGGGAGAGACACGCAGATGCCATCAAGGCCTGGGAGCTCCGAGGAGGGGCCGGGGCTGGCGAGGCTGGCCGGGTAGGGCCGCGGAAAGTGTCGCCGAGGAGCCGATGCACGAATGGAGTTTTGAGGCCAGTCTGGGTGGCAACTGCGATAGGGGGCAGCTTGTTTTAGGTGTGCAGGAGAAGCATAAATACTGTGTTCAGGGCACACGCACAAAGAGGTGACTTCTGGCGGGAGGGTGGCAGGCATTGGGGAAGGCTTCGTGGAGAAGGGGGAGATTTAGCCGGTGAAGTTGTAGCGAGGGCTTTGCAAGCAGAGGGAGCAAATGAGAAAAAACGCAGCAGTGAGAAAGGCCAGGTGCGTTCTGTGCATACCCAGGTTTGGTGGGGAGATGGGACTCGCGGTGGGAGTGTGGGGGGAGAGAGACTAGAGAAGTAGGTGGGAGTCGTGTCGCGAAGGGTCTCGGTGCCCTGTTAGGAGGTTGTGGGCTTTTGAACAGAGGAACGTCATGATCACAGGGGTTCGTAGGGAGAAAACTGGGTTGAGAGGAGCTGGCTGGGAGGAGGAAACTGAGTTATTTTATTCGCTTTTTGCAATTTGCCTTTGAGTGAGATACTGCCATGCTTGAGGCTTCTGTGGTGAGAAGCAACATGACCCCTGCCCGCCCATCCACAGCAACTGTCCCCCTTGGCCGCCGCTCTAGTCTCACCTGGGAGCCCTGTTGCCATCAGGAGGACGGTGTTTGTCACTGGGGCGAGGCCTGGTGAGAGAGCGAGTTGGAAGGAGGTCACCGCCTGCATCAGAAAAGGTTTTTTTTTTTTTTGAGACAGAGTCTCACTCTTTTGCCCGGGCTAGAGTGAGTGCCGTGGCGTCAGCCTAGCTCACAGCAACCTCAAACTCCTGGGCTCAAGCGATCCTTCTGCCTCAGCCTCCCGAGTAGCTGGGACTAC
>CAUYSK010044828.1:0-17492 GCA_963575035.1 Avahi laniger | reverse complement strand
TGAGTTATACATGTGAATTATATCTCAATAAAGTTGTTATTTAAAAATCACTAATAGGCCAGATGCGGTGGCTCATGCCTGTAATCCTAGCACTCTGGGAGGCCGTGGTGGGAAGATCGATTGGGGTTGGAAGTTCGAGACCAGCCTGAGCAAAAGCAAGACCATTTCTACTAAAAATAGAAAAAACTAGCCAGGCATGCGGTGAACACCTGTAGTCCCAGCTACTCGGGAGGCTGAAGCAGAAGGATCACTGAGCCTCCCAGAGTGCCAGGATTAGAGGCATGAACCACTGCTCTGGCCCATGCTTTTTATTTAAGTTAATTGATTTTAAAAGGCAACTTTGCCACTGTAATTGGAAAACCAGTGTCTCTCGGCATAAACAGAAGCTAATTATATTATAAAAGTATTTATATTATAAAAATAAAGACAAAAACCAGAGAGAGAGAGAGAGAGAGAGAGAGAGAGAGGACTGAGACCCCAGCATCCTTCGGGGCGGCGGCCGCTGCAGGAAGGGAACTGAGGCTCTGAGGCAGCGGTCCCAGGACTGATAGGTAAAGGGAACACCCTGGGCACCTCCCCTGCTGTCACCAGTACTGAAACCCAGGCCGGCTTGACGGCTGCTTGGTCTGGAGGTGGCTCCGGAAGGCGAGGACGAGGCGGGCGCAGGAAGGTGAGAGGACCCAGGCAGCCGCTCACGCGTGAGCCTCTCACGCCCACCCAGCACCCTGAGTCCTCCGCGTCAGTGTCCCAGCTCGAGGACCAGACGGAGGAACCGACGGCGTGGGGCGGAGAACCTGCAGCGAAGACTAGGATCCCTCCCCCATCCTCTGCTGAGCGCTCCCCCAGCCACCTCCTTCCAAGGAGATCGCAGCGCCCCAATCCACCTCCCCCGGGTTGGGGACTGGGCTCTTCCCGAGGTCGGGACTGGGTGCCCGCAGTCTGGGCTCCTTCTGCCCGGAGACACCAAACCCCCAGCGCCGGGCACCTCGCCATGGCCCCTCAGCGTATCTTGTTTCTCCAGGGCCTCTTGGCCCGGCTCTAGGTCCCTTGGCTCACTCCGAGGTCTCCCTTCATCCCTCCTGCCAAACCCCCAGTCTTCGCTTGAGCCCACTTCTCCTAGTTTCCCACCCCAACTTCGATTTTTAAACCCTTGCCTCCAACACGCCCTCTAACGTTTCCCGCGCCACACATTTTCCGTCGTGCACCCACCATCCCACAACCCCTCCTCTCGGGTGGCCTCCCCACCCCGCCAGGCTCTAAGCCCGCTTTTCTTCTGATCGTGGGGGCTAATGGCGTCCCAGCCCCCAGGGCAGCTGCTCAGTAGCAGAAAGCCAAGAATCAGACTCATCCCCGCGGGTCCTCCGACCCCGCTTCCGGGCCAGCTGGGGCCGCTGCATCTAGCTGGGCGCGCTGCACCGCCGGAACCGCAGCCACAGTGGCGGGACGGAGAGACAGGCTGACTGTGCGCCCCTCCGCGGCAGCGTGGCCAATCGCGTGCAGCCGTAACAAGGCCCCCAACCCCGGCTCTTCCCTGTCTTGGCGTCAGAGTCCTGCTTTTAAGAGTGGGCTGTTGCCGGAATACAGTCGATCCCTTTCTAGAATCCCTACTGGACAACCCCCTCCCTGTCTCCCAACACACACACACACACACACACACACACACACACACACACACGCGCGCGCGCGCATTGCCTCTGCCTCTCCTCTTATTACCAAGGATTAAAGATGGGAGGACTTGATAAAATCCAGAACTGCATGTGGGCAAATGACACTGGGTGTCACTCTTGTGAAGTAGTGTCCCTTACTTGTTCAGACAGTGTGCTGGGGTGAGATCGCCTGGCGTCAAATCCAAGTCCCTGCCAGCAGCTTTTTAATTCTCTGCGCCCCAGTTCCCTCATCGGGAAGATGAGGGTGTGATAACAGCATCTCCCTCAGTGTTCTCAGAAGGATTGATGCGTTTAAGGCCTATGAAGTACTTAGAAATACGACTGACGGGCACACAGTAAGCACTCAGTTAACATCAGCTATTCCTGTTCTCTTGGACTCTCCCTTTCTGTATCACTGGCACCTCCTATGCATTGTTATGGTTTCTCCCTGCAAAATTTTTCTCCAAACAGTCCATATTCTTCCAGACCCAATGCCACCACCCTTGTTTCAGCAACCATCGTCTTTCATCCATTACTGAGATTGCACGTAATCTAGGTGCTTGGAATAACTAGTTAACTTGGGGTGTCTTACAGGAGCCTAGAATAGTGTCTGGGACACCGTAGGTGCTCCATAAATACTTGTTGAGGCCCAGCGTGGTGGCTCACGCCTGTAATCCTAGCACTCTGGGAGGCCGAGGCAGGTGGATCGTTTGAGCTCAGGAGTTCGAGACCAGCCTCAGCAAGAGTGAGATCCTGTCTCTACTAAAAAAATAGAAAGAAATTAGCTGGACAGCTAAAAAAAAAAATATATATATATATATATATATATATATATATATATAAAATTAGCCGGGCATGGTGGCATGTGCCTGTAGTCCCAGCTACTCGGGAGGCTGAGACAGTAGGATTGATCGAGCCCAGGAGTTTGAGGCTGCTGTGACCTAGGCTGATGCCACAGCACTCTAGCTTGGGCAACAGAGCGAGACTCTGTCTCAAAAAGTAAATAAATAAATAAAAGATAAATAAAATAAAATAAAAAGAATACTTGTTGAATATTTGTTGTTCCACTTCTGTCTCCCAATAATCTCTTAATAAACACCAGGGGAATCTTTCTAAGACAAAAATTAAAGCATGTTATTCCCTTGCTTAGCGCTTTCCAATGGACCATCTCCTTGGCGCTCTTGAATAAATGCTAAACCCCTGATCATGGCCTACAGGCCCAGCAGCATCTAGCCTTGCCTTCTTCTCCAACCTAATTTCCTTCTCTCCTCTTCCTCCCCATGTTTCCAGGCTTCCTCCATTCTTTGAACACCTAGCCCTTCTCAAAGGCCTTTTCCTCTTCCCTCTATCCTTCATTGTTATCGCTTTGTTTCAGTATAAATTCCACTTCTTCATGTCCTTTCCTGTCCCTAAGAATCATTACCATTTCATTATCTTCCTGACACTTATCACTGTTTGTAATGACTTATTCCTCTGTTTACTTGTTTGTTTGTGTCTCCCCACCGAAGTGTAAGTTCCAAGAGAGAAACTGCCCTTTATATTAATACAATTATTACAGGGCCACGTGTGGGAACTGTGGTAGGGGAAATATATTAATGTATATAACCAGCCATTGTTCCCTGTAATTGCTCACTACTCAGGAGTCACGTAGCTGATGGTCATAAAGATTCTTGGCTTTCTTCATTGCTCCCACAGATAACATCACCCTTGTGAAACCCAAGGCTAGTTTTTGAGATATCTTCCAGCCCTGCATTCCAGTGGACTGGCTGACCCACCCAGACTGGTGGCCTTTACGGAGGAACTGACTCAACTGGTTTTGCAACCCAAGCTCAGCAAAAAGACAATTTCTATACACCCATGGTTCAGCCCTCGACCTAGCCAATTAGCTGACCAAATTGCCTGACTTTTGCCTGCCAAACTATCTTTAAAAACCCTTTCTCTCAAATTTTCAGAGAGATGGATTTGAGAACTTCCTCCCATCTCCTCGCATGGTGCCTGTTATATTTAACTCTTTCTCTGCTGTCACCCCTGCTGTCTCAGCGTATTGCCTTCCTCTTGGGCAGCCGGCAATGAACCCGGTTGGGCTGTAATGAGAGGGTAGAGGACATGTCTGTTTCATGTACTGTCAAGCTCCCAGTGTCTGGCTCAGGACCTATCTCAGTGTAGATGCTCGATGAGTAGCTGTTGAATAAATGAAACAGACTTTGGGTCCTGAGACACATATGAAACATCTCTACCTCAGTGCTCTCATCTGTTAAATGGGTACCTCATGAAGTTGACTGTGAAAACGAAATGAAATGATGGATGTGAAAGCAGCCTCATACTGTACAAATACGTTGTGAGTCTAATTTTGCTTGCCTTCGGCTTCAGCCTCCCTGGGACTCTCAGACCTCAGCCGGTGCCCCAGGAGTGGTGGAAGACCTTGAAACTCAGAAGGGCAGAGGCCGGGTCTGATGGGGAATCAGAAGCAGAACCCAGGAGACCCGTGTCACAGCCATCAGGGAGAAGGGGTGGGTGAGAGAGAGAGAGAGAGAAAGAGAGAGAGAGAGAGAGAGAGAGCCCAGCTGGTCCCAGGGGACAGAGGCTGCCCACCCGGATGGGGCCTCAGAGGCCATCAGGAGCTTCCTGTCTGAGGGTTGTGTTGGTTGGGAGTGGCGAGGTGAGGCGAGGCATGTACGCCATTCCTGTGCCTCTTGGACATCCACGGGGGGAGATGCTATAATTGTGTTGAGGTCTGCAAGACCCAGGCCACCACCCTTTGCCAGGCAACAAGGTCTTCCCTCAAGGACGTGATCACCCCTGGTGAGAAGCTCCTGAACAGAGGCACCCTCAGAGGTGGATCAGAACCCTGAGGGGAGCGCCAGGTGGGCTCATGGGTGTGGAAGAACCTAGGGACCTTCCAGAGTGGGCTTCTGGGCCATGTGCATGTGTCCGAGTGCGTGTGTGTGTAAGTGTGTACATGTGTTTATATGTATCAATGCATTGTGTGCATGTGTGTATATGTTCATGTGTATATATGCAAGTTTGTGTGTACGTGGGGAGATGTATTTGTGTGTGTGTGTAGTCGGCCCTCCACACCTGCAGGTTCCACACCAACCTCAGATTGAACCAGGTGGATTCAACCAACCTCGGATTGAAAATATTAGGAAAAAATACAAATAAAAAACAATACAACAACTATTTACATAGCATTTACACTGTATTACGCATTTATTATAAGTAATCTAGAGAAGGTTTAAAGTATATGGGAGGATGTGTGTAGTTGTATGCAAACATTACGTCATTTTATATAAGGAACTTGAGCATTTTCGGATTTTGGTATCTCCGGGGGTCCTGGAACCAATTCCCCATGGATAGTGAGGGGCAACTGCATGTGAGTATACGGGTGTGTGTGTGTGTATGCGTGGTGTATTTGTATCCACTATCTATTGCTCTATTGCTGTGTAGCAAATTACCGCAAAGTTTTGTAACTTAAAACAATAAACCCCTATCTCACAGTTTCTGTGGATTGGGAATGTGAGAGAGGCTTAGGTGGGTATTTCTGGTTGAGGGTCTCTCATGAGGTTGTAGTCAAGACATTACCTGGTTGGCTACAGTCATCTGAAGGCTTGCCTGGGGCGGGATCCACTTCCGAGATGACTCACTCATCCTCCTGGCAAGATGGTGCTGGCTGTTGGCAGGAGGTCTCAGTTCCTTGCCAAGTCAACCTCTCCATATGGCTGCTTGAGTGTCCTTGTGACAGAGCCACTGGCTTCCTCCAGAGTGAGTGACCTGACAGAGAGAGAGAACAAGGCAAAAATCACAGTGGTTTTATAACCTAGTCTTGGAAGTCACGTACCATCATTTCTGCCATATTCTATTGGCCACACAGACCAACCTGGATACACTGTGGGAGAGAACTACACAAAGGCAGGAGCGTCAGGAGGGAAGGTCACCGCAGGCCATCTTGGAGGATGGGTATCATGTGCACTATGTGCAGGTGCATGTGTGTTTGTGCATGTGTGTATACATATGTGTATTTATATGCATGTTTTGTATGTGATATATGGATGGGTATATATAGATAGGTTTGTGTGATATGTGTATATATTTCTATATTATTTGCACTTGTATGTGCATTTACATAGGTATGTATATGTGCATTTGAGTGTGTGCGTCTTTACTTTTGTGCACATGGGTAGAATACATGTATGTATTATGTCTACATCTATGTGTATGTGTTTGTATGCATGTGTGCATGTGAGCATATGTGTTTGTGTGTGCAAGTGTATGTGTGCATATGTGTGTGTGGCTGTATGAATATATGTTTGCAAACATTGTGTGTATGTGTGCATGCATGCATGTGTGCCTGTGTGTTGTGTGTGCATGTATATGTGTGTGTGTGTATATAAATGTCTGTGTGCAGTTCTATATGTATCTGTGTGTGTGTATATGTTCTGTTTATGTATGTGTGTGAGATGTGTATGTATGTAGGTATGTGAATATGTGTGAGCGGGAGCACGTACATGTTGTGTTTTTGTGTATAAACGTGTGCTGGCATGCACAGGAGAATTTAGAAATGTCACCTGCTATGTGGAGGAAAGCCTGGAGTCAGGAGTCAGGAGCCCAGGGAGGAGTTCCTCTTCTTTCTGGGGTAGCACATGGATGGAAGGGCTCTAGAGTCTGGAAAACAAACTCTCCTTGCGTCCAGGGTATGTGGATCCATAGTCCTCTGCATTTGGTTCTCCTTTGTCAAGCAAGGCCTTTTGTTGTTCGTTTTTATTTGAACATAGTGGTCTCTCCTAAGCTATACAATAAGGCAACGGAGGAAGGGCTGTCGCCTTTGCTTGAAGTTGAGAGTTTGGTGGAGAGCAGCGCTCCCTTGTGGCAGACCTGGGGAAAACAAGGGGAGAGCGGCCAGGGAAAGATTTCCGTGGAGAGCCGGCCCAACCTTCTCTGATCGCCTCTTTGCCTAGGGCCAATCCTTCACTCTGGGGTTTATCAGACAAGAAGGAGGCACTCTCTACTTCTAATAATCCAAGCATCTGAGAAGCCATTCCTCTTAGAATATCTCTGATGTCAACTTTTGTGATTAGAGGCCTTTATGCTTTTTCCTTTTTCCCTTTTTCAAAAAGAATATTTATCTTTTGATTGTGAAAAGTAATACATGTGGGCTGGGCCCCATGGCTCACGCCTGTCATCCTAGAACTCTGGGAGGCCGAGGCTGGCGGATCCTGTGAGCTCAGGAGTTGGAGACCAGCCTGAGCAAGAGCGAGACCCTGTCTCTACTGAAAAAATAGAAAGAAATTAGCTGGACAACTAAAAATATATATATAAAAAATTAGCCGGGCATGGTGGCACATGCCTATAGTCCCAGCTACTTGGGAGGCTGAGGCAGGAGGATCACTTGAGCCCAGGAATTTGAGGTTGCTGCGAGCTAGGCTGACGCCACAGCACTCTAGCCTGGGCAACAGAGCGAGACTTTGTCTCAAAAAAAAAAAAAAAGACAAGTAATACATGTGAACAAAAGTGGATGGAATAATAGTAAAGGTACAGCTCAACAGATTATTAAAGGGGGCAACCATGTCATGCTATCCAGGGACGGGGTTCAGTACATGCTACCCCTAAATATAGCGCTCTGCCACATTGAATATTTTAACCTGAGGAATTTGTGAAGCAGCCTGGGCAGAGCAGTCTCTCTGACCTTCCGTCACCCTTGTCCTCGGAAGCAGGTCATAATACCCTCCTGTGAGATGAGCCCTTCTTATAGCTGGAGGGAAGGAGCGTCCTCATCTCCAGAGACACAGGGACACAGAGAGGAACCTGAACAATCCCCCAGTCTACTACTTTTTTTGGGGGGGGGGCCCTATCATATTTTTTCATGACTCTCCATTCGTCATCAAATGTACTATAAATACACTCAGGTTTAAGTTTCTTCGGGTCTTCATTTCCTTATGAAGGCTCCTGTGTCACATAAAACTTATGTTAAATAAATCCGTATGCTTTTCTCTTGTTAATCTGTCTTTTGTTACAGGGGCTCCAGCCAATGAACCTAAGATGGGTAGAAGGAAAAGATATTTTTCGTCCCCTAAAGTTTCTGGCAACCACGCAGGGACAGCTGGGACATCCCACTCCCTCTGGAGCCTGCAGATGGGATCCCGGGAAAACTGACAAAAGCCAGCAAAAGGTAAGGGTTCTCACCAAAGCCAGCTCTCCCAGTGCCCAGTCAAGAGACAAAGGTAAAAACTTCTCCTTGTCCCTTCCTTTCTTAATTCAGATTAACAGATGAAAAACACCTGTAAAAATTAGTGCTTTAGATTGTGACTGGTTCAATTTGGTTTTGAGATATCCACTGGTTATTGATCCTTTCCCTCCCAGGGACAGCTGTCGCTGTTCTGTTTCTCTCATTTTGTGTCCTGAGAACTTGGCTTGGCTTCCACCTGTTGAGGTGTGCAAGTTGTTGGTTCTTGCATGGACAGGTGGGCAACCATTAGGTTGGAGGCCCCAAAGATATGACGGAACTGAGGGTTGTACCCCATTTGTAACTAGCATCCTACTGACTGTTACCAGCTCTCTCATGGAGCCGGAGGGTGTGCTGCTGGTGGTATCTAAGCCTTTCTTTCTTTTGACTGTTTCTAGGAGTGCTTCTGGATGGTGGGAGTGCTACATCTTCTGCACCCTCTTTGGGAATGCTTCTTGCTTTCATGGTCAAGTCATAAAAAGGCTTGTTGGTTTTGGTTTGGGGTCACTTGATAAATACCTTTGGTTTAAAAGAAAAATTAAAATTTTAAAAAGGAGTTCAATACTGCCAATAGTATTGTCCCAGCTGAAACCCAATGATCAAATATATTTGAAAGGATTTTGTAAAAAGAGCTTCATGAGATCAGAAGTTGGCCTAAATGGAAGCAGAAATTCAGAGCCTAGCGATTTTTAAAAGGGCTCTCTGTTCTGTTTGACCCCGATGCCCCCATAGGGACTTCTCAGCCAACTGAACCTTCCTTCTTGAACCCCTGATGACCATATGCTTGGCCACCTCTGTCCGCTTCCTTCTTGTTGGCATGATTTTGCTGAGACTAATTTGGAACTTCACTGGCCTCTTTGGGACCTCTCCCTTCTCATCGCTTCTGCTCCTCCTTCCTCCTTTGCCACCTTCCACCTTCCATTCAGTTCGCTGAGTCCTCTGATAGGTCCCCCTTCAAGCCCTCCTGCATCACTCTGTCCTCCCTTGCCAGACCTCTCTCCACTCCAGCCCCCAGTCACTTGCATTTAGCCTCCCTGCTCTCAAGGCACTGAGGGTCCCCCAAAAGCACCTACTTGAGGATGAAAAGGAAAAAGTCTAACTGGAAATAGATTGGATATTTTATCTACTCAGATGGAATTAGAGGCATTCAGACAGCTGCTAGATGTCTTCTCAGTTCCTCACCTAAAATGTGTTCCACAGCCTCCATAGAGCACGTCAGGACAAATGAAAATCTTAAAATCCTTCTTCACAAATACTGGCAAAACACATTAGTTTTTATATTGAGTAGGCAATGCCAACTTGTTCCGTTTGCCAGAAACACAATTCAGATAAAAATTATATAAATATAATATAAATATATTAAATATAAAATGGATATTAACCAGTGAGTTTGTATTACTCTATCATACCGACTCATGGCTAAAATTTAAAAAAATAAAAGCTATAAGATCTCCGTTTCCTCTTTCTATATATGTTTATGTATAATATATGTTATGTATACATGAATTTTTCTACCCCCAGGTGATATTACCAAATTAATTTATAAAATCTCTTGAAGGAGTTCTGTTCAGATTATCTTAGAAATAAGTGAACATTTGTATAAATTAAATATTCCTAAAACTCTCAGAAATATAGAAACCAACCCAAATGTTTTGAGTTCATGTGACCTAGGAAAATCTGGGGTAAACTAAGCTCATTTTAAGATTATTGTTGGGCCTCACACAGTGGCTCATTCCTGTTATCCCAGAGCTTTGGAAGACTGAGGTGGGGGGATCACTTAAGGCCAGGAGTTTGAGACCAGCCTGGGTGACAGAGTGAAACATTGTCTCTTAAAAAAATAAATAAATATATCTTAACAATGCCTGTAATAGAAGAAAAAATAAATAAATAAATAAGGAAAATAAATAATTTTAAACAGCAGGAATGTCCTCAGATCTCCAGAGTTGTCAGTGTTAAGTATAATGCAGATAGCCCCTTTTATTCTATCCGTATTTACTAGTCAGACAAGTGTATGTTATCTCCACTAGATGTTTGACATTATAAAACTACAAATTCAAACTAAGAACAAAATACTCAATAAAAATAAATCGCTTGAAATATGTCAAAAACAGCAGTTAAAAAAAGAGGAAAGAACCATACATTTAACTTTTTAGCTTCCTCGTTTCTGTGATATTTTTGATACTTGCCTGGTTTGTCAACAAGAAAAACAACTTGAAATGATGGCTAGCCTTGTATGTTGTTGTAGTATGTTTGCCTTAACTAGTTTCCAGAGTCTTTTTCGGTGACTTGCAACCCCAAAGTCATGCTGAGTGAGTGCTCACTTCGGCAGCACGTACACTATACTAAGTTAACTTCTAGATATTCATTAAATATCTGGGCCACTTCTAAGTAAGATAAACTACTGAAACGTTAACTACTTAATTTTGTATTCTTCTACTTAAAGAAAGTCCCCAAATTGTATGTTTTTCAGGCCCAACAAAATTGGCATCTTCCCAAGCATCCATTATATTGTTATGGGCACTTGGGTTGTTTCCAGTTTGGGACTCTCATGAGCAGTGCTGCTACGAACATTCTCGTACACGTCTCCTGGTGCACATGCAAATGCATTACTGAGGGTGTACACCTAGAGTATGATGGCTGGGTTGGTGAGTATAATGCCAGCCTGATCTCCTATGCTGTTGCCAACCTATACTTCATTAACATTGTGTGAGAGTTTCCACTGTTCCACATCCTCACCAACACTTGTTATTGTCAAGCTTTAAAATTTTAGCTTTTATGATGGGTATGTAGTGGTGTCTACCATGATTTTAGTTTTTATTAAGTTAAGCCATATGAAATTGGCATTTTGAATCAAAATGATCAAACATGGTCAATTTCACATGATTCAGCCTAGTATTTCTCTGATGACTAATGATGTTAAGAACAGTTTTATACATTTAATGGCCATTTGGATTTCGTCTTTTGTGAAATGCCCGTTCAAGTACTTTTGTCCATTGCTCCTTTAGATATCTGACTTTTCTTATTGATTTGTAGGTCTATACATACTTTGAATATGTGCCCTATGTCAGTTATACATATCGCAAATATCTTGTTTCACATTGTGGCTTATCTGCTAATTCTCTTAATGATGTCTTAACTTTAATGAGGTCATATTGCCAGTATTTGCCTCCATGCTTAGTGTTTTTTTACCTGTTTAAAATTTCTCCTAACCAAGGTCATAAAGTTATTCTCTAATATTTTCTAAAAGTTTTATTGTTTTGTCATTTATATTTAAGTCTAAAATCCACTTGCAATTGATTTTGTGTATTACGGGAAGTAGGGTTCTAATTTCATTTTCCCATATGGATATCCAATTTTTGTAGCACAGTCTATGAAAAGACCATCTGAATTGTCACTTTTATCATAAACCAAGTATCACATATTCATTTGTCTCTACTCTGTTCGATTGGCCAGTCTATCCTTGAACCAATAACATACTATCCTAATTACTATAGCTTTGTAATAACATTTGATAACTGGTAGGCCAGTTGTCTTCTTCAAATCCTGGCTATAAACTGGAATCAGCTTGTCAACTCCCACAAAAGAAAAAGAAATGCAAGGAGGAGGAGAGAACCTGTTGACATTTTTATTAGGATTACATTGAATCAGTTTGGAGAATAATTGATATTTTTACAATATTGAATTTCACATCCACAAATAAGACACATCTTCCAAGTTATTTGGACTTTCATTAAATTTTCTCTGTAGAGATCTTAAATATCTTTTCTATTTATTCATAGATACTTGATTTTTTTTTTTTTTTTTGAGACAGAGTCTCACTGTGTTGCCCGGGCTAGAGTGAGTGCCGTGGCGTCATCCTAGCTCACAGTAACCTCAAACTCCTGGGCTCAAGCGATCCTTCTGTCTCAGCCTCCCGAGTAGCTGGGACTACAGGCATGTGCCACCATGCCCAGCTAATTTTTTCTATATATTTTTAGTTTTCCAATTAATTTCTTTCTAATTTTTAGTAGAGACAGGGTCTCGCTCTTGCTCAGGCTGGTTTCGAACTCCTGAGCTCAAACAATCCGCCCGCCTCGGCCTCCCAGAGAGCTAGGATTACAGGCGTGAGTCACCGTGCCCGGCTGATACTTGATTTTTGTGCTTCGTAAACCTTTTTAAAATTTCATTTTCTACCCATTTATTGTTGGTATATAGAAATAGAATTTATTTTTGTATATTGATTTTCTAGCCAGCTATCTTGATAAACTCTTATTAATTCAAATAGTATAACTTTTGTATTTTCTACATAACAAATCATATCAAAAGGAAGTTTTGTTCCTCCCTTCCCAACCCTTCTATCTCTTAATCCTTTTCTTGCTTTAGTACACAGCTAAGGACCTATGGTACAATGTTGAATAGTAATAGAATAGCAGACAGCCTTGTCTAACTCTCAATTGCAAAAGAATTCTAACATGCTTAGGTTTCCCCAGGAGCAGCCCCTGAGACAAGGATCTGAGTACAAGGAGTCTATTGGCAGGTGAAGGAAAACACGGGTAGGGAAGCGGGCAAGTGAGACAAGGAAGGGAACGCAGCCAATAAAGGGGTGTGTCATCAGGCTTAATTCTGGAACTTAATCCTGCCAGAGAGACTCTGGCAGCCAGTGCGAACTGTGCACCTTGGAGTTACCTCGCCACAGATGTGAGGGAGCTGGGGTAATTCAGACGCAAAGTCTTGCTAGTTATCGGTTAGAGCGGCTCTGGGAATGGGAGCATGAATCCCCTGGCACTTCCAACTCCCATGTGAGTGGAAAACTGTAGTCAAGCAGCAAAATGAAGCCCTTGGGCAAAGAAGCGCAGATGTTGGACTGTAGGACTGTGTACACTGAAGTGGTAAAAGTGAGGGATATCAGTAGGTTACCAACAGCGTCTTCTACATTCTATTATTACAAATAACATTTGCAGTCCCCATAGGATAATGTAAGCTATGTAAGTCCAAATCTTCCTATACACGCTCCAAAAATCAGTCAATAGAGAAAGAAGGAAAAAAACCCACGTAAACCACACTTACAGCATAATGAGGAGACAGAGAATGCGACAAACTCTGACGGTAAAGTGCTGCCACCTGGCCTCTGCTACTATGAAATACTGCTGTCACCATTAACACCAGGGGGCTGGGTTCTGTAGCTGCATTCCCTATTGTCAACCCTGACACACAAAGGACAGCCACCAGTAGGTCAAAGTCTTAGTAGCTGTCATACTGCAGCATGCAGGGTTTGTCACCACTGCATGTGGCACTAACAAATAAACAAGAATGCCGGTACTTAGAAAAAATATACAAAATAGACAAACTACTAGCTAAGTTAAGGAGAAAAGGAGAATGAACAAGTACAAGAAAAAGAAGAAAGAGTAGAGAGAGGAGGAGGAAAAGAAAAAAAGGAAGAGAGGAAGAAGTAAAAAGGAAAGGAAGGGAGAGAGGGAGGGCAGAAAGGAGAGAAATGACAAGAGGAAATTCTTAAAGGAAAACATTTCAATAATAAGTAACTACTTTAGAAAACTGTGCAAATAAATGTGAACACCTAGATAAGACAAATAATTTCTAAATATAAAATTTTCAAAAGTCGTTATCCTATTAGAGGTAGAAAGCTTAAGCACATCAGTATTCATACGACAAAGTTATAAAAGAATGTCTTCATAAAAAAGCATCAAATCCATATGGTTTCTTAGAGGAAGTCTACAGATTTTCAAGAGTCAGATAATCCCAATGTTATCTAAATTTTCCAGAGCATTAAAAAAAAAACAGGAAAGCTTCGGAATTATTTTTATGAAGCAAGAGTAACAATGATACTGGAACCTGACAGCACAAAAAATAAAACTGAAAATAAACTTTATTTATGAATATAGATGCAAAAATCCTAAATAAAATGAAATAAAATGTTATTAAACATAATCAAGGACCCATTAAAAATAATATGACACGACCAAGTAGGGCTTATTTTAGGACTGTAAGGATGGTTTGATATTAGGAAAATGCATCAGCATAATTCTCCAAGTTATTACGACTAAGAAGAAACAATCACAAAAAGCACATACTGCATGATTCCATTTATAGAAAATTCTGGAAAATGCAAACTAATCTATAGTGACAGAAAGCAGATCAGTGGTCAGGGGTGGAGAGAGTGATTGATTACAAAGGGGTACAAGGAAATTTTGTGTGATGATGGAAAGGCTCTCAATCTTGACTGTGTTCATGGTTTCCCAGGTGTCTGCAGTATATCTGTCAAAATTCATAGAATTGGGCATGGTGGCTCACACCTGTAATTCTAGCACTCTGGGAAGCTGAGGCAGGAGGATCACTCAAGGTCAGGAGTTCAAGACCAGCTCTGAGCAAGATCCCATCTCTACGAAAAACAGAAAATTAGTTGGACAACTAAAAATATATAGAACAAATTAGCCAGGCATGGTGGCGCATGCCTGTAGTCCCAGCTACTCAAGAGGCTGAGGCAGAAGGATTGCTTGAGCCCAGGAGTTTGAGGTTGCTGAGAGCTAGACTGATGCCACAGCACTCTAGCCCAGGCAACAGAGCGAGACTCTGTCTCAAAAAAAAAAAAAAAAAAAGTCATAGAATTGTACACTTTAAGTATTTATACCTCAATAAAGGTTTTAAATATCTAAAAAATCAATTGCCCTCACTAGCCACAGACAAAGGACTTGTATAGATATGTACATACACATACATTCAGAATATAAATCCTTCGTGTGTATGTGTATATACATGTCCTTTGTGTATATACATACACATACACACAAACATATATATGTAAATATACATGTGTATATATGTGTGTGTGTGTGTATATATATATATATGTACAATAAACCCTTGAACAATGACGGGGTTAGTGGTGCAGGACCTCACACAGTCAAAAATTTCCATAACTTTTTAACAGATGGAGGTATCGCTTTGTCACCCAGGCTGGAGTGCGTGGTGAAGTCATAGCTCACTGCAGCCTCGAACTCCTGTGTTCGAGTGATCTTCTTGCCTCAGCCTCCCAAGCAGATAGGACTACAGGGGTGAGACACCATGTCCAGCTAGTATTAACTTAACTACTAATGGCCTACTGTTGACCGGAAGCCTTACTGACAACATGAACAGTCAGTTAACACGTATTTTGTACGTTATATGGATTATATACTGTATTATTACAATAAAGTAAGCTAGAGAAAGGAGATGTTAAGAAAATCATAAGAGAAAATACATTTATTCTTCATTAAGTGGAAGTGGATCATCATGAAGGCCTTCACCTTCCTTCATGCAGAGTAGGCTAAGAAGGAGGAAGAAGAGGGGCTGGTCTTGCTGTCTCAGGGATGGCAGAGGCAGAAGAGGTGGGAGTGTAAGGTGGGGAGGCAGGAGAGGCAGCGTGCTCGGTATAACTTTTATTGAAAAAAATCTGCATGGGCCGGGCGCAGTGGCTCAGGCCTGTAATCCTAGCACTCTGGGAGGCCGAGGCGGGCGGGTCGTTTGAGCTCAGGAGTTCAAGACCAGACTGATCAAGAGCGAGACCCCATCTCTACTAAAAAAATAGAAAAAAATTAGCTGGACAACTAAAAAATATATATATAAATATATATATAAATTTATATATATATAAATTAGCCGGGCATGGTGCACATGCCTGTAGTCCCAGCTACTCGGGAGGCTGAGGAAGGAGGATCGCTTGAGCCCAGGAGTTTGAGGTTGCTGTGAACTAGGCTGACGCCATGGCACCCTAGCCCGGGCAAGACTCTGTCTCAAAAAAAAAAAAATCTGCATGTAAATGGATGTGTTTGAACTGCATGTGTTCACTTACATGTGGATTTTCTTCCATCTCTGGGGTACATTTCCATCACCTCCCCCAAAGTTTCCTTGTACCCCTTTGCAATCAGTTTCTCTCTCCACCCCGACCTTCAAGTAACCACTGGTATACTTTCTGTCACTATAGGTTAGTTTGGATTTTCTAGAATTTATCCCAAGGGAAAATATAAGGCAAGTATACAATGCTGTATGTATAAGATATTTATCTCAGTGTTGTTTAGAACGGTCAAGTGGAGAAAAAAATTAAATGTCCATTATTAAGGGGCTGAATAAATATAGGAACATATATACGATAAAACAGTATACAGCAATTGTAAGAACATAGTTTTAAGGTGAAAAGTAAAACATGAATATATTCTCTTATACAAAAGGAAACTATTACAAAAAGGGTATGGCCCCTTTATCACTCCTAATTCAGAAAGTCACTGTTAAAGTTTCATGTGCATTTTTTAGGATTTTATATATCTACATGCATATTACATAAGCATTAAAATACAATATTTTGCAGATACACGGATTTTGCACAAATTGCTTCTACCCTATGTCCAGTTCTGCAACTTGCCTTTTCCACTCAACAATGCCTTTGTAATCTCTTATATTAGCACATACAATATACAATTTACCTTTTTCTCAGTAACTATATAGTATGGACATTTCATAGTGTATTTGGCCATGCCTTTACTGAGAAACCTTCAGATGGATTTTAATTTTTTGCCATTGCTAAATTAAATTTATAGGTATTGATATATAAATATCTCTATACAATGCTAAATTTTTTAGAAAGCTTAAGTGGCTATATTTATATAGAAATTATTATTATTTTTTTTGGAGACAGAGTCTCACTCTGTTGCCTGGGCTTGTGTGCAGTGGTGTCATCATAGCTCGCTGCAACCTCCATCTCCTGGGTTCAGGGGATCTTCCTGCCTCAGCCTCTCAAGTAGCTAGAACTATATGTGCACACCATGATGCCTGGCTAACTTTTGCTATTTTTTTTTTTTTTTTCAGTAAAGACACGGTCTCGCTGTTGCTCAGGCTGGTCTTGAAGTCCTGAGCTCAAGGGATCCTCCTGCCTCGGCCTCCCAGAGTGTTAGGATTACAGGCATGAGCCGCCGTGCCTGGCCAGAAATTAATTCTTATGTAAGTATCAAAAAAATCGGAAGAACACCAGTTAGCACAATGATTTTGGTGGAAGGAGGGAGGACGGTTTATAAGCAGACTTGGACTTTTCTTATTTTAATTTTTTCTGTGATAATCTTTTTTCCTGAGAATGCATTAACAGTCAAGTAATGGCAGGGACTTCTAAGAAGCGGGTGATGAAGAGTGGAAGCACAGACTACGTTGTTCTCTTTGCAGCTCCTGAGAGGGGCTGGGGAGGGCTTGGGGGAGGGCGGCAAACAGCCTTGGCTGTCTCCCGGATAGAGTGCATGGCCAGCTGGGGGCTGCCTAAGTCCAGCACCCGCAGCCCCAGCCGAGACGGAAGGAGGGAAGGAGAAAAGAGACTGAAAATCAGGCCTCCATCAGCTCCCAGGAGCTGTGTGCGGTCTCCTCTACTGTACCCCAACCTCCCCCCACCCCGCCCCCGTTCAGATTCCAAAGTTCAAGCCAGGCTCAACTCCCACCCCTCCAGTCTCCAAATAAGCACAGCAGGGAGAGTCTGAGTGAAAAATCCACTTTAATAAGCCAGCTTCCGCTCAGCTGAGAACTTCCCCTCTCACGTGCACAGGGTGGAAGAGAAGTCTTTCCAAGAGGCCTCAATCCACTAAGAGGTTACGACTCAGAGAAGGGAACAGCTCAAA